>APFE031498553.1:54534-77523 GCA_000404065.3 Pinus taeda
TTAGGCCCCTATACTACTAGTGTAACCCCTTATTGTTATTAGTACAACCCCTTTATTATATTGTTGTACCCATCTAGTTCCCATATTGTTACTATTGTGCCCCATAGAAGCCCACTATCGTTATTATTGTGCCCTTACGTTATTATTGTTATGTCGGCTCTAATTATATTATCACCCCTTAGACTCCTATATATAGAAAGGAGGTATTTTCATTTGTATCATCCAAGAATTGTTCATTTGTGAAATGTATAGGAGGTTTCCCCCTTGAAGAGGTTGAATTCTAAGGCGTTGATATTTCTTTTCTATCTTTTTGTGAGCTGGTTTCATAACAAAGACTTTATATCCATTTTTCATAAGTTGTCCAATAACTATAAGATTGTGTTTTAAACATGGAAAAAAATACACATATGAAATATACCTTTTTCACCCCCTCCTTTCTTAGAATATTGACATTTCCTTTATGCATGATAGACATTTTTTTATCAATCCCTCATGTGACTTTTGAATTTACACTCTCATCTAAATTGGAAAACATTTATTTGTTTGATGTCACATGATTTTTGCAACTAGAGTATACAAAACATGCTTTCTTTTGGTTTTATTTTTCTAAATTGCAAGATAAAAACATAATATCTAGGTTTTCGTTTTCCTTTGTAAAATTTACATTTGGTTTACCAAGATCACATTTTGTATTTCTACATTCACTTGCATAATTCCCATAATTCTTGCAATAATTTCATTGAACTAGAAGATTGTCACACTTTTGTCCTTGTGTTTGATTTTGGTTTAAATTTTGAGTGTTATATCTTCCAGTTGAGCTTGAAGGTCTGCTTCTTCCACCTCTATGATAGATTCTCTATCTACCTTTGGAATTTGATCTTGCTCTTCTACTACCTTGACCAACTAAGACATTTATCTTGAAATTATGTTCCAATGAAATATTTTCTTACTCGTTCAACCTATGTTCATGAAACATTATTTTCATGGAGATCATCCTTTGAGAACTATAAGTGGTCATTTGCCTCCTTTATGACCACAACAATAGAACCAAACCTTGCTGGTAAACTTCCTAGAGTATTTTCAACCACTCTCATTTCTTCAAGTGTCTCACCATGAGATTTTGATTTTACTTACAAGTCCAATAACTTGTGTGAAAATGAGTCTATTGTCTCAGATGCCATATATATTGTTTCAAAATCCATTCTCAACATTTTGAATATTTTTGTTTTCACTATTTCCATTCCTTGTTTTGCGTTCTAGAGAATGTCCCATGTTTTCTCTAACTTTGTTGTTGTTGTAGTCCTTGGAATAATACTATCATGCACTATCTAGAATTTGTCGAATATGTCTTTGGAGTCCTTATTTCTATTATCTCTCAATAAATATCTTATTTCCTATGTCCATACATTCTATTTTGTTGCAATAGTTAGTTCTTGAAACCCATTATATACAAGGTCCTATATATCCTAAGAACAAAACATTGTATTCATTATGGTTTCCCAATAATCATAGTTTCTTCCATTAAACATAGGAATATGTGGATTTGTCAAAGTTGTGCTTGAAGGTACCATAACTCATGTTTCCCTCTTGTCCAACTCTTAGAAACTTTTTCTCTAATAATCCGTGGCTTTGATAAACTCATTATGAACAAACAAATTAGTAACAGTACATTGTGAAAATTTAATCAAGAAATAAAATTCCAAAACTTAATGCAGCACTATATATATATATATATACACACACACACACACACATCTTAATTTAATAAGAGAAAATACACTTACAAATGAAAACATAGGTTGTTGCTACTTTTTACACACAGTAGAAACAAAATATTTTATGCTTACAAAATGAAACCTAAAAACCAAAAAATAACTTGTATATTGAACACATGTTTTTCACCTTACTTACGTATCACAACATGAAGACATAGTAAGCTAATTAATATATATTTGTGAAATTCACTTATTGATTGCACAATGTGTTAAATTTCGAAATTGTTCTATGTTGTATCCATTACTTCAGCCCAATTCAATACTTCAATTAGGAATCCTTTCAATAAAATTTTCCCCTTCGATTAATCAATAATAATTGACGACAGAAAAATAAATGCAAAGACAAAGGAGACACTCAACACATCAACAAGAGACACCAATGTTGGTCAAAGACAAGGGAAAAACCCCAAAATGGGGAAAAGCCTTTGAAATTCTTCTTCTATTAGCTTGACAGAAAATGTTTAGTAGAGAGTACAATGAGCCCAATATAATACCATCTAGAAAAACAACCCAATAACATTTGGAAAAATGTTTTTAGCATCAGAATATATCAGAGACAACTTTTCTTATCTACGATCAATTGTGATCAATAGTCAATTTTAGTCAAATTTCTCAGTCACATGGAGGAGGAGCTATGAGAGCGAATCAAGGCTTCTAGTCATTCCCTTGAGCCTACAAGCCAACAACTATGGTATAATTTATCCTGTGAAAAGATAAAAACTACAACTAAAAAATCTTAAAAAGATGCAAGCCTCCAACCCTATAATTTTAGACCTTTTCGAGCTTCTTTTGTCGTCCCAACCTCAGACTTGTACAAACCAATCAATGAAGAAGAGAAGAAGAAGATTCTTGGTGATTTTGAAATGAGCTTGAGGTGACTTGTATTTATAGGATTTCATGGTTTTTCAATTTTCTTTAGGGTCGACCTATTCAAATGTTCATATGTGGAGTTTTCTTCAAAAATATAATTTCCCTTATCTGAATTTGACAATATTTAGGTAAATTTTGGTCCTATCACAAATAAGAATTAAATACAATCATCATCCTTCTCAAATGGGATGTCCATAGTGGAATTTGATTGTAGTTTCATAGTTTAACACTCCCTCTCATCTAGGGAGAGTTCCGCTTGTCTATATCTTACCATTGATTAATATCTCATGTATATCATGTCATCATATCATGTTTCATATTTTATCAACACTATCTCGTGAAACATTCTCAAATCTAAAGAAGACAAATACTTGGGGATCTAAAGCTACCACCCTATACATCATCAGAGAGCATGTCTCAATTCAAAACTAGATTGGGGAGTACATCTCAACCCTGAATTTCATGGGGGAGATAAATATCTCCCATCCCCATATCGAGCAATAAGTGATAGAAGGGAGCATATTTCAACCCATCCTATTTCCTACTGATCTTCCCAACAATGACCCTAAAGAGTCACGTGGTCGAACACATGCATAATAATCCAAGCTTAATAATCCAAGCTTGGGCTATATACCTCACTTACCAAAAGGTAAGGAAGACATGCCCCAAGCTTCCTGAACCAGTTGACCAAATGAGGAGGTACAATCCCAACGAGCCCAACTTGTGGGTATGAGGCCAACTTGGGTATACTATGCAAAGACCAATATAGGGGAACAACATCCCCAAAACTATGGGTAACATATAGGGGTGATACCCTATTTTCCAGAGATCCATCAACCCCAGTTTCCCTCTATCTCAATTCCACACCCTAGGAGATCAAACAGGGGAAAGAGTTGGCTCAGTGTCCTCCATCAAAGATGCCCATTATGAGCAGGGGTCATATCCATTAGTCGGAGCTTCTAGCTGAAGATGAAGAACTTCCATTTTGGCAGAGCCTTGGTGAGAATATCTGCAATCTATTCATTTGTCGATATCTACTAGAGTCTAACAACTCCTCACCGCACCATGTCTCGCATGAAGTGATATTAGATATCTATGTGCTTGAACTTCTAATGAAATACATCATTGTCTCCCATAGGGATACCACTCTTTTTATCGTACTATATCAGTGTAGTGTCTAGGACCTGCTTAAGGAGCTCTCCAAAGAGCTTCCTCAACTAAGTTGTTTCATAGCTAGCCATGTTGGCAGTAATATACTCTTCCTTGGTAGTACTCAATGTTATAGACTTACACTTCCTACTCATCCAAAATATAATGGCAGATCCAAGGCTAAAACAACATCCAGATGTAGACTTCGTACCATCAACATTACCTACCGAGTGACCATCGGTGTATCCATGAAGTCAAACATCTCTAACATAATGCCTCAATCCAAGTGTGATCATCCCACGCAAATATCTCAAAGCGTGTTTGGCAATGATCCAATGTACATGGAGAGGCTCGATCATGAATTGAATCAATGTATTTATTACATAGAATATGTCTAGATGGGTTTTCACTAGCAACATCAGAGCCCCAATCAACTCACTATACTTGGATGGATCCGCCAAATTGGGTCTTGAAGCCTCTCAACCTATCTTCTTGAAATTCATTTCCATCAGTATGGATAGGGACTTGCATTTTATCATTCCAAATATTTCCAATAGCTTTACAACATATTTTCGTTGTGAAAGGAAAATCTCACTGGGCCTTTGCCACATCTCAAGGCCTACAAAGTTGTGCATGAGTACAAGGCCCTTCATTTTGAAATTAAAGGTTATCTCCCTATTACACTCAATCATCAAGGGCTCACTACCTATCAAGAATAGATTATGGACATATAAAACCAAAATCAATGACATACCTTGGACTACCTTGAAGTAGAGGTCACGATCGACATTGTTTCTTGTGAATCCCAACTTCACCAAATACTGTCTATGTGGGCATACCATGCTCTTGGTGTTTGCTTCAAACCATATAATTCCTTCTTCAATCTACATCCCTGCGGCTTCCTTTACTTCAAATCCTTGTGCATGCTCAGCATACACTTATTCTTGTAACATGCCATGAAGGAATGCAATCTTCACATCCATCTGATAAATGGTCCGTCCTTGACTTCTATCAAGGGAAAATATTGAACGAATAGTTTTATATCGAGCCATGAGTGCAAATATATTATCAAAATAATATCCTTATTTCTGTGATAATCCTCGAGCCACGAACCTCGCCTTGTATTTCTCAATGTTACCATCAACTCCATGCTTGATCTTGAAAAGTCATTTTCAAGTAACCACATATTTCCCTTTCTGTATCGGCATAATATCCCATACATGATTCTTCATAATTGATTCATATTTTATGGTCATAACATCTTTCCAAACTTGTCATTTTAAAATTTCTTCAAAGGTGGGAGGTTTGACATAAATCATAGTGCTCATAGCTCCAACATATCTCGTGTACCTATGTTGTCGCCAATTTGACCCCAATTAGATCTTGGTTCCTTTTGTCAGTTTCACCTCATTCCTCCCTCGTTATATGACTTCTTGTCTCATATTCTCATGATCAAAGGGCATCCCTTAAATCTTTATGCTAACCCCGCAATAAATTTGTCATTGTAATGATTATTGTAACTTGTAAGAAAATCACTCTTATATTAAATAAAAAATTAAAAATCTTAATTTTAAATTAACAATTATAATTATATGTTACAATTATTATCTATAATAATATTAAATAAATGTTAATTAAAAATTAATTTTACTAAAATACATATTTAACTAAAATGTAATTAATTAAAACATCAATTATAATTAAATAAAATCCAATAATATCAATTAATTAAAATCATTAAACAACAAAAAAAAATTAAATAATAAAATATTAAATAAATTAAAACTAGCCTCACCACGTCATACAACTTGAAATGAACATTTCAGAAAAGGGCGATGGAACATAACCCAACGAAGGTTTAAAATGACCTTTTCAAAAGGCATTCATTCCATGACACGAAAGTTCAAACAAGTATCTTCGTGACATCGAATTATTCAACCAACAACAATAATTAGCACGTATAGGGCATAAGCCCATGTGTTAAAAGATTGACCATCGACTATTTTGTAATGTGATGATCCTTCGATTAAATTCATCCATAGTTAAAGGCATCGGGTTGAGTTGCACTAACGACCATCTCCTCCATGGACCCAACGAAGGTATAAATCATGTTGAAAAAAAAAATTGAATAAGAATTATTACATATATCCATATATTAATATATAATATATGTATCATATATATTATATATTATTGAAATTTATTTATTTATTAAAAATTGTAATTATAATATAATTTTATTTGAAATTATATATATATATATATATATTTAAGTATTTGAAATTGAAATTTTGTTATTTATAAATATATTAAAGTTATGGTAATTTGGTTGTGTGTTTATTTAGATTCCAATTTTATATTGAAACATAATTAACATTTAAATTTAAAATTAAAATCTAATTCTAATTTTAAAAGCTATATTTCCCTAATTTATTTTTATGAAATTAATAGTGAATGGAAAATATACATGCATCAGTTTAACGTAAAAGAACATTGAAAGGGAATTATTCAAATTCTATAATGAAACGGAAATCTAGAATTTACTATATTTATTTCAGATTTCATTTCAAACTCAAAATTTCATGGGTGAGTGTATATTATATATATTTCTTTATTTATGCAGGAATTTTATCATGGGCAATTTAATAATTAATTGATTGAAGAGAATTTTAATGGGAGAAATAAATATATGTTTCATTTAGCTACAATAATAATTATAGATGTAATTTTGCTCGAAGTTACAAATGAAACGAACTTCTAGACATTCAAAAGAGGAGGTAGAAGATTGTTCCAGGGATTTTTTTGGGCAGATAGAAGGATGGTGGTGCATCAGAGATGAAGACTTATTATTTTTAAGGCCATAATGTACTTGCTACATTCGTGTTGTTCATTGTGACTTTGAGGATTTTTATTTAATAATATCTATATATTTCCTTTCTTTCTGTGTGTTATTTTTATGTGAGGTTTTATTTACTAGTTCACTGTAAAGGTTATTGATATAACTTGATTAGTCAAAAATATTACATGCAATAATGATTTAAATACTTGACTACGTGTTATTTAAAGTTTTTTAAATTATACTTGAATTTATTGGTTGCGGAACAAAACTCTAACAATACGTGTTATTTAGGGATTTATTTGCACATAAATTTAAATACCATAAAACTAGTCTCTTTATTTTTTTTTTTATTGTTAATTTATTTTTCATTTTTCATTTCTTTATATTACTAGTAATAAGTGGTGATTAGCAATTATTTAACATGATAAGATTGGTTAATCTCCTACAAAGTAAATTTGGTTTACTTTTCTTCTAATATTTACTATTTAGGAAAATTAAATCAAATAATTTAATTGTTCTATTGTAGGATGAATAATAATAATAACATTGGATGCCACATTATTTCAACTACAACATTTCTATTGAATGTGTTTAAACCAATTTTTCCTACCTTTTGTATTGTCATTTTGATTTTTTATTTTTACTAACCTTATATTTTGTGAGAAATATGATATATTAATTTAAACCTTTTTTAGTCATAATGACATTTTATTTTTTATAAGTTTTCACATGGTAAATTCCTACCACCTCTATTTCCTAAAAAGACATTATTTATTTAAAATACTCATTATTCTAGAATCTAACCTATTTATTTGTTAATTAGAAAATCTATTTAATTTGTATTATTCTACAATGACTATTCAATTTTAATTATCACCAGGGATTACCCCTTATGGTGAAAGGGAGGCCAAACCTTATGACCTAAAGCGAGAGGATCTAGGATCCTCGGTGATGTGGTCTTAGGTTGTCCTCGATTATTAGGACAATATGTGCACCAACAACCTCCATGGATTCTTGCTTTCTCTAAATGATCTTCGAACAAGAGATCATCTTTCATCATCCTATAATGTGTCTTAAATCCAAAGTGGCCTCTTACTGGTGGGAGGATCACATGGAGGAGGATCTAAGGGGTCTATGTGGTCCATGGGATCATCAACAATATCTATCTCAAATTCCGGCACAGAAGGACCATTTAAAATATCCATATGATCATTCTTCTCAACAGGAGGACATGGAGGAAGGTGCCTTCCTTTTCCAAGGCTAACATCTTCATTAAATGTAACATCCTTTCTAATTTAAACCTTCATTTGACCAAGAATATATAGTTTAAATGCCTTAGAATTTTCAGAATATCCACTAGACGTAAATTTTCTTCGAGAGGCTTCCAACATGTTTATTTTTTCCTTTGGCACATGAAATTATATGGGGAAACCAAATAGTCGAAGATGACAAACATCGGGCTTGACACCTATGAACACTTCTTCGAGGCTCATTTTGTCCAATGTTTGATGAGGTACCTTTTTTTTAACATATACGACAACATTAGTTGCTTATCCCCAAATGATGTTCAACAAATTTTGACCATGTAGCATGGCACATGCAACTTCTATAATGGATCTTTTATTTCTTTTAGCCACTACATTTTGTTCAGGAGTATATGGCACAATTTTCTCTTTCTTCATATGTTCCTTCTTGAAAAAATCAATGAACTCCTTTGATATGTACTCTCCACCATTGTCAAACCTAAATATTTTAACTTTCTTCCTTGTTTGGTTTTCGATCAAATTTTGAACTCCTTGAACATTTTGAAGACTTAATCCTCGTGCTTAAAATAATATGTCGATGTCTTTCTTGAGAAGTAATCAATGAAGGTGATTTAGTACATATGGCCACCAATAGAATGCACGGGTGTTGCACCACATATATTGGAATGAATGAGATGGAGGATGTCATTTGTCTTATTCTTGTTAGAGGGGAATGGTCTCCTTCTCTTCATTCCACTGGCATGACTTGCACATAATTCATCATGCTAGTCTTGAACCTTAGGAATCCCTAAGACCAATTTCTCCAATTTCAAAAGAGCATTATAATGTAGATGCATCAATATTCGATGCCATAGCTCACTTAGAAGATTAGTATCATGAACCAATGTCAAGAAAGGTATTTTAGTAACCCTATAGAGTCCTTGATATCTTGATCCCAACGTGAATGCATCTCTCATAGGTGATCCAACAGGAAAAGTAAGAACCTTTCCATTCATTAAGGCAACCCTCATCCATTTGTCTTCCAAAGCGGATATTGATATCATACTCTTATTCAATCCTAGAATATACATCACATCATGGAGCAAAATAGATTCCTTTGAATTCAAATGAAATTTTACAGAGCAAAAATATTTAATGGGATGAGTGAAGTTGTCTCTGAGAATCATATATATATATAATAAATAATAAATACAGAATACTCCTCCACTCATCTATCTACGTGTCTTCTCTGTGTACTCAATGTGTAGCCCCATTGAATAGATCCCCATTGTACCCATCCATTGATTCCATTGATTAGTCCCCTATTATTAGTTCCTGTGAAGCTCTATGTGTATCGTATTAGTACCATCCCATTGATTATTCCCCTTTTATTAGTCTAGTCGAATAGCGCAACAACCACAGTCGAGTAGTGCACCATCCTAGTTGAGTATCCAAGAAACCATCACCTTATCTTAGAATGACCAGATTGGCTGTGGTTTCTCCCTTCCCTTAGATCTAGACCCATCACTTATTTCATTTTCCACATGAGGTGATGCTTGTAAGATCAAGTAATGGGTTTGGAATAGCTTCCTCTCCTAGTATTCCAGAATAAGGTTAGGGAAAAGCCCCTATATTAGAAGGCATATGGCAGATAAAATAAGTGTTGGGTCTAGGTCTAAGATAAGGGCTAAACCAATCCAGTGCTTATTCTAATCGATCTTTAATTAACCAAGTTGGGCATGACTCGATCTCCTTCCTAGTATTTGGCAATAAATAAAGTCAAGGGTAAAGATATCCAGAGAGAACTTCCTTATAACCAAAGAAGTGATTAGGGATCCCGTTATGAAACAACCAACTATCCTACGAATCTGAAGGAAATGAATAAGGGTAGAAATAGGAATATATTTAGGTTGATTTGCAACATTACTTTCATACCTAGATAATGTTGACATATTTTGTTGATGACGATCTTCTTCATGATCACTTGGAGCATCTATTATTTTTCTTTCATCTCTGCCATTATGATCATTCATTTGATCATCTATCCTTGTTTAATCATTGAACCTATTGTTGTTGCTTCTACTATTGTAGTGTTTTCCATTATTCTTCATAGGGAAATATCGAGCATAGTGGCCTTTCTTATGACAACTGTAGCATTAAATGTGAAATAATTCTTTCTTTCTCTTTCGATTTCGAGGAGGAGGCTTTTTTGAATTTGATGGACCTCCTTATCATTTATTATTTTTATTTTCATGAGTTATGAATGTAGCCAGGTCTCCTTCTTCATGCTTTTGAATCCTTCTCTTCATATCATCATTGATTCTTCTTTAGTGACCTTTCCAACAATTTCATCAAATGATGGGAGGAAACTTTCGTTGCTTATATTAGCAATAAATGTTTCACAAATAGGAGTGATACCCATTAGAGTCACAATTACCAATTCCCTGTCACACACAAACTCCCCAACTCTTTGCAATCGATCTCTAAGATGAGATATCCTCATTATGTAGGATTTCATAGACTTTCCTTTATACATCTTCATGTATTTGAGTTGATATTTCAAGGAGATGGTTTTATTCAAATTGTTTATTTCATTCATGCCATCTATCTTATCATACATGTTCTTAGACTTCCTCAAATTTCCAACATATGTAAGTAAATTATCTTGTAAACCATCAAATATAATTTTATTTTCTTTCAATTCACCTTTCTTGTATTTGTTCTCAATAGGAGTGGAAGCATTCTACAGAGGCTCAAGTACTTTTCCTTGGATGTATTCCAAAACATCATTGATAATAACTTTGATCTTCAACTTGGCTTTCCATGAATTATCCTAGATAAGATCTTTAATTGAAATTATGGAATTTATGACTGGTCTAGCTATGATCTACTCGACATCAGGAATCCAACACAACTGACGGCACTGAAAAATACCTCCTGCAACTCCTGAAATAAACCAATAAAATTCTGCCTCCAAATCTCAAAAGTTGCTTCAAAAATTCTTCTCACAACTCTCATTTATCATTCCTTAGCATTAAATTACTATATTTATAAATTTATGGTAAACAAAAATATCCCTGTATAACCATTTTACATTAATAATCCTTATCACTCCAAAATAATCTCACATTAATTCTCTACCATATCCATTTCCAACCAAACCAAACTAAATATAAAAATGGTATTTCATATTTGGTGTTTAGTTTGTTTTTTAAAATTATAATTCAGTGGCTCCAACCCACTTATACCATATAGCATCTAAAGTTAATGCATATTTTTAAGCTCATCACCATGACACGTTCCAACCTTGAATTCCAACATTCATGTATAAGAGTTATGGCTCATAACTAACACCATAAACTTTAACCCATGGATAATGATACAACGCATGGAGGTATACGTGGTATGTGATAAAAAGTAGATAATCTTTTAACACATGGAAGTATAACGTGGATGATACAACATATTGATTATTAACGGAGGTATAATAACCATGTAAACTTTCAAACCAGATCTATAAATTCAAAATAGGTATTCTAATCAAAAATCTTAAAAAAACATGAAAAACGTGCTAAAAATGAAAAGTGTTGATATTGGAAAAAGACTTTCTTTTCTAGGGTAGATTTTCAACATATTTTAAAGATGGCGGTGAAAATCGATTTTTTGTGCAAAAATTGTCCAAAAAACACCTTCAAAATGAAAAGTGTTGATGCTTGAATGACAATTTGTTTTTTCAATGGCAAATTTTGTGCAAAAAACACCTTCAAAACAAAAGGTGTTGATGCTGGAACTTTTTTGTTTTCAAGGGCAAATTTTCAGCATTTCAAAATAATGGCGTAAATGGTTTGCTCATGACTCCGAAAATTATTAAATTTTTCAAGGAATAATGAAACATTAAATAAATTTAAATTAAGAATATAAAACAATGAAAAATACAAGTTAAAAGTTAAAAAATACCAAAAGTTCATTAAAAATATAGTTAAAAAAAAAAAAAGCATAACAAAAACAAGAAACAAAAAAATTTGAAATTAAAACAACTGTTTTAAAAAGGTAATAAATTACAAACAAAACCAAAAAATAAAATAAAATACTAAATATGATTAAAACATTTTTTGAAAACCTAAACTAAATATACTCAAATTAAAAAAAAAAAAAAACAAAAAACAGTTAAATTTAAAAAATATATATGTATTTAAAAAAAATATTATTTGAAACAAAATCTAAATTTTTTATTAAAAAAATAAAAACATTTTAAAAATTTTATTAAAAAAACATTTCAAAACTTATATCATGAAATAAACAATTATTACTTCTTTTTAAATAAACTTAAAAAAAAAATTAATGTTTAAATACAGTTTTACAAAAAAAAAGAAATTGGACTACGCCCTCTGCCTCCCAGCCACCTGTGGTGGCGCGGCCTAGGGCGGAGGAGGCTATGCAGCGTCCACCGACGATCACGATACCATAGGCGACAGCGGGCCAATTCTGGGAATCATCCCGCCACCCGCCCGCCCATGGTGTCGGGGCCCTCGGGAGAGGAGGTTGCATGCAGCCCCTCCGCAGAGCTGCTCCACCGCAGGCGGTAGGGAGGTGGAGGCATAATTCAATTTTTTTATTGTTTTTTAAATAAAAGAAAAATTTGTTTAAAAGTTTGTTTTTAAATTTATTTTAAAAAAATAAAAAATGTGTACAAATTAGTAATTTTTTTCTTTCAATTTTTTTTTTAGATAATTTTTCAAAATAAAAAAAAATCTATGAAAATTAAAATGAAGGTTTGTTTAAAAAAATTAAAAATATATGCTATATTTTTATTTTATTTTTACAATAAAAATATTTTTATATAAAAATTAATGTTTATTTTCTTTTTAATCTTTATATATATATATTTATATATATGAGGTTTAATAAAAATTTAAAAGTTTTTTTTTCAAGTTTGTTTAAATTTACAGGTTGATTTTTTTTTTTTTTTTTTTTTAATTTGTTCTATATATATGATTTCTTTTTATATATTATTTTCTATTTAATATATATATATATATATAATTTTTTTTTTTAATTTGGTATATTTTAGTGTTTTAGTTTTTTTTTTAATATTTAATCTTGTTTTTTTTTTGTTTTTTGGGTTAATTTTTCCTTTTTTCTAATTAAGTTTGTTTTTTTTTATTTTTTCTATTTTGTTACTTAGTTTTTAATTTTTTTTTTTTTTTGTGTAAATTGGACTATTTCTATTATAATACAAAAGGTACAGAGGGTTACATTTGCCGCCACGGGTCGGCAACCTGAACAAGATGACAGTGAAACTGAAACTGAGCCGGAAGAGCTATCCGCTGACCCCAAACAAGAGCTATGACTGTGTTCAAAACTTCAAAAAACTGATGAATTTGCCGTCTGGTTCCTCCACCACCGGGCAGCCAAAGTATTCTGAAGCGCTTGAGTCGGAGTGTTGTGCGGCTCCTCCACTTGGACCAGCTTTGTCCCTCGCCACCTCACCCTCGGCTTCCACAGGCTGAGTTCGCTGACCCTGAGCAGGCGATGGTGGTCTAGGAGCTGCTGGGTAATTATGATTTAAAAAAAAAAATAGACATAACAAATTTTAAAGTGTGAAAAATAAACCCTCTAAAAAAAATGTTATGTTGCGTTAGCATGTTCCAAAATCAGCATGAAAATCACTAACATTAAAAAACAAATATTTATATTTCATACATAAGAAATTTAAAGTGTCAAAAATATGCTCTGAAAAAAAGAAGTGTATTCTGCATCACCAGTTTAAATCAAAATCGGGATACTTTTTTGCTACCTCTACGAAACGTTAATCGTATCAGTTATTTAAAGTGCCAAAAACTGTGCTCTAAAAACAATATGTGTGTTATTTATTGCTCATTTTCAAAATTGAGTTAATTTTTTTCTCTCTATGAAACAGGTAACAATATCATCTCCCGTTTCAAAGTTTACATTGTTTAATATAATGGAGTGGAGTATAGCGTAGATTTGTTATGGCAGAGGTATAAGTGTGGAGTCGGTTCAACATATAGCGTAGACGTTGCGTAGAGTTGTTGTGGCAGAGGTGTAAGTATGGTTTTTAATTTATATATAATGCACCATATTTTAAATATATGGTTTATATATATAATTTAGTTTTTATATAATGAATTTAAATATAGATTTTAATGCACCATAAATAAAAATCACCTTTAACATCACCATATATAACCAAATCTCACCATGCAACAAACTGGAGATATTACCACTGTAACGAAGCTTGAGATCTACCATTGAGTTGAACCTATACTTTTGCCATGTGTGGAGCAATAGAACACTGGTTCATCACGAACTTCCACGAACTTTAAGGGGTTGTTTAATTTGTATTATTCTACAATGACTATTCAATTTTAATTATCACCAGGGATTACCCCTTGTGGTGAAAGGGAGGCCAACCCTTATGACCTTAAGTGGGAGGATCTAGGATCCTCAGCGATGTGGTCTTAGGTTGTCCTTGATTATTGAGACAATATGTGCACCAACAACCTCCATTGCTTCTTTCTTTCTCTAAATGATCTTCTAATGAGAGACTGTCTTTCATCATCCTATAATGTGTCTTAAATAAAAAGTGGACTCTTACTGGTGGGAGGATTACATGGAGGAGGATCTAAGGGGTCTATGTGGTCCATGGGATCATCAACAATATCTATCTCAAATTCCACCACGAAAGGACCATTTAAAATATCCATATGATCATTCTTCTCAGGAGGAGGACATGGAGGAAGGTGCCTTCCTTTTCCAAGGCTGACATCTTCATTAAATGTAGCATCCCTTCTAATTTAAACCTTCATTTGACCAAGAATATATATTTTAAATGCCTTAGAATTTTCAGAATATCCACCAAATGTAACTTTTCTTCAAGAGGCTTCCAACTTGTTTATTTTTTCCTTTGGCGCATGAAATTATATTGGGAAACCAAATAGACGAAGATGACAAACATCGGGTTTGACACCTGTGAACACTTCTTCTGGGCTCTTTTTGTCCAATGTTTGATGAGGTACCCGAACATATATGACAACATTAGTTACTTATCCCGAAATGATGTTCAACAAATTTTGATCATGTAGCATGGCGCATGCAACTTCTATAATGGATATTTTATTACTTTTACCCACTGCATTTTTTTTTAGAGTATATGGCACAATTTTCTCTTTCTTCATACGTTCCTTCTTGAAAAAATCAATGAACTCCTTTGATATGTACTCGCCACCATTGTCAAACCTAAATATTTTAACTTTCTTCCCTGTTTGGTTTTCGATCAAAGCTTTGAACTCCTTGAACATTTTGAAGTCTTAATCCTCATGCTAAAAATAATATGTCAATGTAATTCTTGAGAAGTCATCAATGAAGGTGATTTAGTACATATGGCCACCAATAGAATGCACAGGTGTTGCACCACATATATTGGAATGAATGAGATGGAGGATGTCATGTGTCTTATTCTTGTTAGAGGGGAATGGTCCCCTTGTCTTCTTTACACTGGCATGACTTGCACATACTCCATCATGCTGGGCTCGAACCTTAGGAATCCCTGAGACCAATTTCTCCAATTTCAGAAGAGCATTATAATGTAGATGCGTCAATCTTCGATGCCATAGCTCGCTTAGAAGATTAGTATCATGAACCAATGCGAAGAAAGGTATTATAGTAACCCTATAGAGTCCTTGATATCTTGATACTAACGTGAATGCATCTCTCATAGGTGCTCTAACAAGAAAAGTAAGAACCTTTCCATTGATGAAGGCAACCCTCATCCATTTGTCTTCCAAAGCGAATATTGATATCATATTCTTATTCAATCCTGGAATATACATCACATCATGAAGCAAAATAAATTCCTTTGAATTCAAATGAAATTTGATGGAGCCAAAATATTTAATGGGATGAGTGAAGCTGTCTCTGAGGATCATATATATATAATAAATAATAAATACGGAATACTCCTCCACTCATGTATCTACATGTCTTCTCTGTGTACTCAATGTGTATCCCCATTGAATAGACCCCCATTGGGTCCATCCATTGAGTCCATTGATTAGTCCCCTGTGATTAGTTCCTGTGAAGCTCTATGTGTACTGGATTAGTCCCCTCCCATTGATTATTCCCCATTTATTAGTCTAGTCAAATAGTGCAGCAGCCACAGTCAAGCAGCGCACCATCCTAGTTGAGTATCCAAGCAACCATCACCTTATCTTAGAAGCACCAGATTGGCTATGGTTTCTCCCTTCCCTTAGATCTAGACCCATCATTTATTTCATCTGCAACATGCGGTGCTACTTGTAGGATCAAGTCATGGGTTTGGAATAGCTTCCCCTCCTAGTATTCCGGAATAAGGTTAAGGAAAAGACCCTATATTAGAAGGCATATGGAAGATAAAATAAGTGTTGGGTCTAGGTCTAAGATAAGGGATAAACCAATCCAGTGCTTATTCTAATCGAAGTTTAATTAACAAGGTTGGGCATGACTCGCTCTCCTTCCTAGGATTTGGCAATAAATAAACTCAAGGGTAAAGATGTCCAGAGGGAACTTCGTTATAACCAAAGAAGTGATTAGTGAATCCATTACGAACCAACCAACTATCCTACGAATCCGAAGGAAATGAAAAAGGGTAGAAATAGGAATATATTTAGATTTATTTGCAACATTACTTTCATACCTAGAGAATGTTGACATATTTTGTTGATGACGATCTTCTTCATGATCACTTGGAGCATCTATTATTTTTCCTTCATCTTTTCCATTATGATCATTCATTTGATCATATATCCTTGTTTGATCATTGAACCTATTGTTGTTGCTTCTACTATTGTAGTTTTGTCCATTATTCTTCATAGGGAAATATCGAGCATAGTGGCCTTTCTTATGACAATTGTAGCATTAAATGTGAAATAATTCCATCTTTTTATTTCAATTTCGAGGAGGAGGCTTTTTTGAATTTGATGGACCTCCTTATCATTTATTATTTTTACTTTTATGAGTTATGAATATAGCCAAGTCTCATTCTTCATGCTTTTGAATCCTTCTCTTATCATCATTGATTCTTCTTTAGTGACCTTTCCAACAATTTCATCAAATGATGGGAGGAAGCTTTCGTTGCTTATATTAGTAATAAATGTTTCACAAATAGGAGGGATACCTATTAGAGTCACAATTACCAATTCCCTATCACACACAAACTGCCCAACTCTTTGCAATCGATCTCTAAGATGAGATACCCTCATTATGTAGGATTTCGTAGACTTTCCTTTATACATCTTCATGTATTTGAGTTGATATTTCAAGGAGATGATTTTATTCAAATTGTTGATTTCATACATGCCATCTATCTTATCATACATGTTCTTAGACTTCCTCAAATTTCCAACATATGTAAGTAAATTATCTTGTAAACCATCAACTATAATTTTCTTTTCTTTCAATTCACCTTTCTTGTATTTGTTCTCGATAGGAGTGGAAGCATTCTATAGAGGCTCAAGTACTTTTCCTTGGATGTATTCCAAAACATTATTGATAACAACTTTCATCTTCAACCTGGCTTTCCATTAATTATCCTAAATAAGATCTTTAATTGAAATTATGGAATTTATGACTAGTCTAGCTATGATATGCTCGGCATCAGGTATCCAACAAAACTGACGGCACTGAAAAATACCTCTTGCAACTCCTAAAATAAACCAGCAAAATTCTGCCTCCAAATCTCGAAAGTTGCTCCAAAAATTTTTCTCACAACTCTTATCATTCCTTAGCATTAAATTACTATATTTATAAATTTTTGGTAAACAAAAATATCCCATATAACCATTTTACATAAATAATCCTTATCACTCCAAAAGAATCTCACATTAATTCTCTGCCATATCCATTTCTAACAAAACCAAACTAAATATTAAAATGGCATTTCATATTTGGTGTTTAGTCGGTTTTTTAAAATCATAATTCAGTGGCTCCAACCCACTTATACCATATAGCATCTAAAGTTAATGCATATTTTTAAGCTCATTACAATGATACGTTCCAACCTTGAATTCCAACATTCATGTGTAAGAGTTATGGCTCATAACTAACACCATAAACTTTAACACATGGATAATGATACAACGCATCGAGGTATACGTGGTATGTGATAAAAAATAGATAATCTTTAACACATGGAAGTATAATGTGGATGATACAACATATTGATAATTAACCGAGGTATAATAACAATGTAAAATTTCAAACGAGATCTATAAATTTAAAACGGGAACTCTAGCCAAAAATCGTCAAAAAAACTTGAAAAACAGTGCTAAAAATGAAAAGCGTTGATGCTAGAAAAAGACTTTTAACATGTTTTAAAAATGGCAGTAAAAATCGATTTTTTGTGCAAAACTTGTCCAAAAATACCTGCAAAAGGAAAAGTGTTGATACTTGAATAACAATTTTTTTTTTCAATGGTAAATTTTGTGCAAAAAACACTCTTAAAACAAAAGTTGTTGATGCTGGAATAACATTTTTTGTTTTCAAGAGTAAATGCTGGAATAACATTTTTTGTTTTCAAGAGTAAAATTTCAACATTTCGAAATAATGGCGTAAAAGATTTTAACATGACTCTGAAAAATATTAAAATTTCAAAAGAATAATGAAAACATAAAATTAAAGAAAATAAAATAAAACAATGAAAAAAACACAAAACAAAAGGTAAATTAAAATATTATGAGTTAAAAAAAAGGATAATCATGAAATTTATAATAAAAAAAAACAAAAACATTACTACAAAGATAAGAATTAAAAAACAAAAACAAAATTTAACATAAAATTAAACAATAAATAATAAGAAATATATATTCATTTAAAAAAATTTAGAAAAAAATGATACTTGTAAATCATAAAATACAAAAAATTGGGAAAAAAAAAAACAAAAAAGCAACAAAAAATATGGAAAATATAATATAAATTATCTAAGTAAAAAGAAAAGACAAACAAAAAATAATCAAAACAAAAAATTGAATTGAACAAAACTAGATTTTTAAAAAATGGAAAATTTAACAAAACAATATACAAAATAAAAAACTATAAATTAAGATTTTAAAAAAATTAAATAAAAAACTTAAAATACGCTCAAATTAAAACAAAAAAAAACCAAAACAATTAAATTTAAAAATTATATGTATTTTCAAATAAAAAGAAATAAAGAAATAATATATGCTTGAAACCAAAATCTATATTTTTTGATTAAAAAAATAAAACACATTTCTAAAAATCTTTATTTAAAAAAAACATTTTCTAAACAATATATTAATATAATCTATATACTGATATATATATATATTTATATATATATTATGAATAAACAAAATTATTAGGTTTATTTTTTTAAACTTTAAAAAAAATTAAACAATATTTAAATACAGTTTTACACACAAAAAAAAAGAAATTGGATTCATGCCTTCCGCCTCCTGACCGCCCGTGGTGGCGTGGTCGAGGGTGGAGGAGGCTGCGTAGCTTCCTCCACCCACAGCCACGATACCACAAGGGTCGGTCGGCCAATTCTAGTAATCGGCTCGCCACCGCCCAACCGCCTATGGTGTCACAGCCCTCGGCGGAGGAGGTTGCATGCAGCCCCTCCCCAAAAGACGTCCCACCACGAGCAGCAGGGAGGTGGGAGGTGTAGTCATTTTTTAAATTGTTGTTTTAATAAAAAAATTTGTTTCATAGTTTATTAAAAATTATAAATTGTGTTTAAATTCGAGTATTTTTTTTTCTTTAAATTTTTTGTATTTTTTTTAAAGATGGTGTCTTAAAGATAAAAAAAATATTAAAAAAAACAAAATGAACTGTGTGTTTAAAATATATATATATATATTATTATATTAATATACTTATATGCCATATTTTTTTTAAGAAAAAATATTTATTCTATATAAAAATTTAATACTTTATTTTTTCTTTTTAAACTCATATCTATATATAAAAGGTTTTACTTTTTATCTATATATAAAAGGTTTAGTACAAAAAATTAAAAGTTTTATTTTTTTTAATATAAATTAAGATATTTGTTTTTAAATTTTAAATGTTTTTTTATTTTTATTTTTATTTGAATTATATTATATTTATTTTATTATGTTTTGTTTTTGGTTTATGTTTTTATCTTGATATTTAGTTTTTTTTTTATTAATTTTCTTTTCTTTTTTCTAATTCTAATTTGTTTTTTAATTTTTTTTTTCATAGTTTTTGTTAATGTTTTTAACTTAATTACTTATGGTTTTCTTAAATTTTGTTTATTTTTCCAAATTCTTTTTCTGTTACTGCGAGATTTTTTATTTATTTTATTGTTTATATTTTTTTTTATCATTTTTTATGTCGTTTTATATATATATTTTTATATATATTTTTTTAAGTATCGAACATTGAAAAAAAAACTTCAAATTTGTTAAGTAATTATGATTTAAAAAAAAAAACTAGACATAATAAATCTTAAAATGTGAAAAATAAGCCCTCTAAAAAAACGTTATGTTGCATTAGCATGTTTCAAAATTAGCATGAAAATCACTAACATTAAAAAAACAAATATTTATATTTCATACATAAAAAAATTTAAAATGTCAAAAATATGCTCCGAAAAAAAAAAAGTGTATTCTGTATCACCACTTTTCAAAATTGGGTCACTTTTTTGCTACCTCTATGAAACGTTAATCGTATCGATTATTTAAAGTGGCAAAAACTAGGCTCTAAAAAAAATGTGTGTTATGTATCGCCCATTTTCAAAATCGGGTCACTTTTTTGCTATCTCTATGAAACGGGTAACAATATCAGTTCCCGTTTCAAAGTTTACGTTGTTTAATATAATTGAGTGGAGTATAGCATAGATTTGTTATGGCAGAGGTATAAGTATGGAGTCACTTCAACATATAGCATAGACGTGGCATAGAGTTGTTGTGGCAGAGGTGTAAGTATGGTTTTTAATTTATATATAATGCACCATATTTTTAATATATGGTTTATATATAATATTAGTTTTTATATAATGAATTTAAATATAGATTTTAATGCACCATAAACAAAAAACACCTTTAACGTCATCATATATACCCAAAGCTCACCATGCAACAAACTAGAGATATTACCACTGTAACGAAGCTTGAGATATGCCATTGAGCTGAACCTATACTTTTGCCATGTGTCGAGCAGTAAAACACTAGTTCGTCATGAATTTTCACAAGAAATTCCTCATTCATTTGGAGGTCAAATGTACTCATTCAAGTTGCGTTAGAATCATTTCTACAAACTCTATGCGCTGGCGCTACTTCTGCTTGATTCTAGTAACTTTGATTTTTAGGCCTTTTTAGATCCTTGATCAATTTCAGATCATTTCTTGATCATTTTTGGATCAATGAAGCAAAATTTTATGAGTGATCCAACTTCTAATTCTACTTGAAGAAGGAAAACACCTTGACTTAACTATATTGGCTCCTTCAACTTTCATGAAGATGATTGCTTCAATAATTGTCTCCTTTTGGGATTTTCATTCACCTTAGCTATGATAACATGTTAAATTTCCAGATTGTCAATAGTAATTTAATATAGAACAATAAATGAAATGAGAAAGGAGACAATCAACATATCAACAAGATACATCAAGTTTGGTAAAAGACCAAGAAAAAACGCACAAGGGGGAAAGCCCTTTGAAATTATTTTTCTATTATATTGTCATAAAATGTTCAACAGAGAGTAGAATGAGCCTAATACAATATCATGCAGCAAAACAACCCAATAAAATTTAGGAATATGTTTTTACCATCAAAATGTATTAGAGACAAGTTTTCTTGTCTATGGTCAACTTCGGTCAATGGTCAATTTCAATCAAACTTCACAGTCACATGGAGGAGGAGCTATGGGAGTGAATGAAGGCTTCAAGTCACTTGTTGGAGCCTGTAAGCCAATGAATGTGGTATAATTTATGCCATGAGAAGGCAATGACTGTAACCGAAAAACCCTAAAATATATGCGAACCTCGGACTCTATAATTTCAGACCTTTGCAAACTTCTTTTGTCCTCTCATCCTTAGACCTGTACAAACCAATCGATCAATAATAGAAGAATAATATGTTTAATTATGTAAAAATTATCTTGAGGTCACTTGTATTTATTGGCTTCCATGGGTGTCCATTTTTCTTTAGGGCCAACCTATCCAAATGTGTACATGTGGTCTTTTCTTCATAAGAACACATTCCCTTGTCCAAATTTGATTTTATTTAGGTCATTTTTTGTCCTCTCCAAAAGAGGAATCCAATGCAATCATCATCTCCATAAAATGAGTCAAGTCCAAAGTGGAACTTGACCATAGTTGCATAATTTAACAAAGTGCCCTCCTTCCAACACTTAGTTCAATGATGCAATAAATGACATACCAATTGCGCACATATACTTTCATGCTTTTTAATTCATTCATGTTGATTTCATGCTACTTATTTGTGGTAGAGATGTAAAACAATATGTTTGTTAGAATTGGTTATGTTTGGTTTCATCATAAAGGGAAAAATCCACAACTTAATTTCTTTTGTATTCATGATTAAATTCATTTAATGGAGTAGTTGTGATTATTTATTATGAGCAATGACAATATTTGTCGGAAGTTTCAACAAACAAACTTGTTTAAAAAATGATGGAAAAATCAATAAATCATCCTCTCATCCTCCCAACATACTTACAAGTAGAACCAAAGCATAGTACATATGTTAGATGATGAAAGTATGATAATTTTTCAAGAATATCACATCTTTTTTCCAAAACTGAGATAATTTTCTGAAACAGAGGACATGACATTGTACACCGGGAATTGATACCATCTAGGTTTCAAATATTGTCCCTATTTTTCTTCCCTCAACATGGATATCCTTTACTGATGTGACCCTTTTTTATTTTATGAATGTTTTCATTCATTTATAATGTTGTCTAATTTTACTAAAACTATCTAAATGTGTCACCGATATTTGATGAGTACATGGATGCATAAAAATTTATAAACATAAATAAAAAGCAATGATGTTAATTGATTAATTTCTATTCACTATAATAATTGAAGATGATAATGAGG
>APFE031498553.1:89849-181794 GCA_000404065.3 Pinus taeda
AATTAATAAACAAAAAGAAAAAGTATTCATATCATTCATTTTACAATTTTATTATTATTTGAAATTCATACAATACAACACATCATGATATTATAATATTTTATTAAACTAGAATACGAACCATAACTATAGATGTGATTAAATATTAAAAAACCACAAAAATTGAATTTGTTTTGCTATACTTTTTCCACCCTTTACTTTCTTCATTTCAAAAAGTTTTTACCACCCAATCAAGGAAATTTTCCATTGCTTAAGTTTCTTTCATTTGAAAAACTTCAACCAGCTAACAACAGAAACGATCTTGTCAGAGTTTTACACCGTTCTATATACCTCCAACGATCTTGTCAGAGTTTTACACCGTTCTATATACCTCCAACGTTGACAATGAGAGTAAATGTCACCATTTTCACTTGAATAACTCAAAGGATCATGTACAGTGTCAACCTTGGAGCATTTGACTTTTATTTTTTAAATTTTAAAGTTACGCAATTCTCACGTAAATGCACATATCACTGTCCACTGCATTTCGAGAGTAAGGGATATAGTTGAATGGTTAGCCAGATTACAAGGTCAACGACATTAATGCCATTTAGTCGAAAGAATTCTTAAGAGTTTAAATGCACATTCCATTACGGTTTGATATAAAATTTGCGTTGCATCTCGCTTTTGTGAATGAACATGTTCCCGTATTGGAAAAAATGAAAGAGATGTAAAATACTTGTTGCATCCGCATTTTAGAGAATCAAGTAGAAAGACAAGAAGCAACTGGCTTGAAAGTGTAGAGTGTTGTGAATGATTTCGAGTGGGTTTGCTTTTGTCACCGGTTTGGTTGTGTTTCAGAAGATGCCAACCATTAAATGTTTGAACTGGATATTCCCAGTGGTTTTTTTTTTCCATATAAACATATAATACTTCATTTTATTTTTTGATATAAACATATAACACTTATGGTTTCATTTCAATTCTCTTTTTTGCATTTAATATTGTTGCAATCGATTTTTTTCGGTTGTGTTGTTCTCTTCTGTTTTGAATATCGGTTGTGTTGTTCTCTTCTATTTTGTATATTCATGGACTTCAGTTTCTTTTTGGCTTTTCTCGGTCACATTCCAATGTTTTCTTGGAAAATGCGTTTTTTTCCATCGTCTCTTGATCTTTAGGATGTTCGTATGTTCCATTCTAAATAAATTTGTATTGAAATGGACATGGATGACTGTCCAATATTGCCTACTATGGTTGGTACCATGGTATCATTGCGACAAACACTGCGTTGATAGAAAAAAAGTGCCTTATTCTGCAGAGGTTATTAATTTTTCTTATGGGGTTGTCGATATTTGTGTTAAGATTTATATAAATAAGGTTTTTACTATTTGTTCGTTGAGTATAATAGTGGTTTGTATGGAAATGTGTCATGTTGTATGATAGGTAATAAATCTAAGTATATTTGATTTTGCTAGGTTCATGGTTT
The DNA here is from genome assembly GCA_000404065.3 of Pinus taeda. Classification (NCBI taxonomy): domain Eukaryota; kingdom Viridiplantae; phylum Streptophyta; class Pinopsida; order Pinales; family Pinaceae; genus Pinus; species Pinus taeda. The sequence continues at coordinate 91,315 of APFE031498553.1, forward strand.
GTAATTTAAATGTACTATATTTCTTCGTTGAGTATAATAGTGGTTGGTATGGAAATGTGCCATGTTGTATGATAGGTAATAAATTTAAGTATATTTGGTTGTGTTAGGTTCATGGTTTGTAATTTAAATGTGCTATGTTGTATGGAAGGTAATAAATCCAAATATGTAATAAATCCAAATATGTTTTGATTTTGTTAGGGTTTATTTTTCTTTGGGTTTAAAATATGAATCTCTTGGGTTTATAATATATGGGTTCAAATTGCTGAAATTTAATATTATTTTTTGCTATGTTTATAATATTTTTGGTTTTTTGCATTAATTTCTTGGGTTGTTTATTTCATTCGGTTTAAAATATTTATGATGTTGAACCATGTATTATAAGTTTGATGACGGTCGACCAAGGTGCAACGTGGCATTGTCACGAATATTGTCTTAATATGATAAGAAACCTTTGTTAATATTATATCGATCTTGCATTTGGAAAAGGATTCTCTCAATTTGATAATCCATCGTGGTCTACCATGGTCAACCATGGTTTAGCACCACTTTCTCACAAGGTTTCTATGAATATGCAAAGGAAGCATGGAGAAGCTTTGTCAATCATGTTCTTTTTAAGGGTTAAAATATTTATCATAGTGTTTGCAATTATTATTAATCCGTAGGGTTTAATATCGTTTCATTGAGTTTATAGTGCCTTGGGTTTTTAGTTTTAGTCCATTAGGTCTATTATTATTTGGGTTTATTGTCCATTGATTTTATTAATCCATTGGGATTATTATCACTTGAGTTCATATTCCTAGGGTATAATATTGTTCATAAGGTTTCCAATTAATATTCATCACTAGGATTTAATATAATTCCATTTCCTTTAAATTTCCTTGGGTTTTTAGTATTAATGCATTGCGTTTATTATGCCTCGGGTTAATGTTAATCCCTTCTATTAATATTATTCTCTTGAGTTTATAATCCTTTGGTGTTTTTGTATATAACCATTAGGGTAATTCATCCTTATGGTTCAATATTGTTCCCTTCGGTTTATAGTTCTTTGGGTTTTTGGTTTTAATCCATTGGATTTATTACTCCCCGAGTTTATTTTCCATTGGGTTTATTAATGGATTTGATTCATTATCCCTTTGTTTTTACAAATTATGAAAGCATAACCACTGAAACTTTGTTATCTGCTTTGTCTTCCTGTACCTGTTTACTTTTCCAGAACTTCTTATTTCTACAATCTCGAGCCATCTGCCTATATTTTTGACACTTGAAGCATTACATTTAATCCATAGGTGATTCCATATGATATTTGCAACCGCGAAAACTATGCACATAGTTATGGAATTTGGAACATTCAATATTTGGCCCATCTAGCATGTATTCTCTTATGACAAAATCATTGTGGAACCTGTCTCGTGATCCTACAAAATTGCTTCTAGGGTTTTGCAGATAATCACTGTACCCGTAAAAAACTCCACAATCCATAGCGAGATGTCCACAGTTATCACATAAAAAGCAATAACCATTAAATAGATCTACGGACATGAATGGTTCATTTAGATGAGATGGTCCTCGATAGTTGTACCTGCCAATAACTTTACAATCCTTTGGTATATGTCCATAGTTAGTGCATGAAAAACAAAAATCATTAAATAAATGAACATACCTCCAAGATTTTCCATTCTTCTTTGAAGGCGGTGTTGTAGTTTGTTGTGGTCATTTGTTCTTGATTTCTCTAGTCTTCTTCTTTGGAGTTGCAACATTCTTCTTTGTGTTTTCACTTTGATCAAATTCCTTCTTATAATCATCCTGCAAAGATTTGGAGCTTTTACCTTCATCAACTCGAGCTTTACCATCTTTAATTCCCTTCATTTTTTCTTCTTCATTTGTGTCATATTGTAATTATTCTTTTTTTGATCCCTTGAGTTTATTGATCTCATCATGGGCTGCATCAATTTCTTCTTTCTTTTTAGCAAGATCTTCCTGAAACCATATTTTCAAGATCTTCCTTCTTTTTTCTGCCTCCTCAACATGTAGCTTGAGAAGAGTGGTATTCTCTAGTTCTTTGTTGAGAACCTGTATCTATTCCTTCTACTTCTAATTTTCAATCCTGAGCCTTATTATTTCTATTAAAGATGTTTCTAATTCCTTTTGCATTTGGTCAGCAACGGATATGTATCTTTGATCATATTCCTTCCTTCCTTCCAATTTTTGCTTTGTGCATCTGTTGTGTGGTCCTGCTAATCTCTGCAAACGATGTGTCAAGTTCTTGTTTCTTCTGTTGGACTTCACTCTCGAGGTCTCATGTCACTATATTCATGATTTCTTCCAATTGAGTTCTAAGACTACTAATCATCTTCTCATACTCTTCATTTTCCTTGATGAGTTCTTTTGCTATCTTCAATTCTGCTTCCATAAGTCTTGTCTTTTCCTTTTGACATATGAGTTCCTTTATAAACTTGATCACTTGATTTAGAAAATCCGATTTACTCCTTTCTCCCATTTCTTCATCATAACCAAAAGGATATGAATTTTCAATAACATCTTGACCTGTTTTCTTTGTTGAATAGAGATTATGAAGCCTTTCCCAAAGAGGTTTAGCTAGTGAACATTGACAAACTTTTGTTTTCAAAGAATTTGGAAAAAAAATCAAGATTACATTCATGGCCTTTGAATTGTACTTTTTATATTTCTCAGTAGAAATGTCTCCAAAAACAATTGATTCCAATACTCCATGTGCCTGCAAATGTAATTCCATCCTGGATTTCCATATCTAGTAATTATCTACATCAAAATCATGGGTTAGTACAAAATAATCACTTTCTTCAAATTTTGTTGTACATGTACCTTCCTTTGAAATCCTTGTAACCTACTTGTTTGACTTTCCCATCTCTATGCTCTGAAAACTAACTTCCACAGTTAATTTGTTACTGAAGAAACCAAGCTCTGAAACAAATTGTTGGAAATACTAAGAGAGAGAATGAATCGGTATTCCTTACATATTAGCACTTTTAAAACTTTTCAAAGCATTAGTTAATCTTCAATTATTATTAATGTTTACATAGTAATAATAGTAAATAAAAGAACACAATAGACACAATAATTTTAGGTGGAAAACCCCTTCTGGGTAAAGAGACACCAAATTCTTTTCTAATAAATTCTTTAATCTTCAGCCCCAACTCAAATTAAAGCAATGAATTCCTATAATCCTAAAAATACATTCTTCTCCAGCTCCCACTGGAAGGACATCCCAATGCCCTCGTTTCTTCAGTAGTCAATGGAAGGTATGGCCCAACATGATAGACCAACCTACCACCCTGAAGTGTTCACAGGCTCCAACCTGTAGACGACTTCATGCACCAGCCTAGCACCTCATTGCGAACCTATAATGACTGAAATGAGATAAGAGTGTGGATTCCCATACTACGGACAACGATCCATGATACAATATGCTTTACAATGAGTTTGACCGTACACACAATCACACTATGACTTGCAACCCAACCATGGCATCATCACAACAGAGGCTCCTATACCTCCCAATCATACATTTTCATCTCTAGGCAGATTGACTCTCTTACAATAATGACTCTTCAAATGATAAACTTTTACAAACGTCTCTTTTACAACTTTAGAACGATGACTCTTAGCCTTGACACTTCTTCACAATATACAGATGGTTGTCATGTTTTCAAAGGATGTCCCGCTATAATGCTTTCTTTGATTTGATATTTCTGCTCTTGAATTCTTGCTTGAAGTGTACTTGAATCTTCTTCTACCTACATGAAATTTTTTCCCAATGAAACTAATCACAAAACAAAACAAAATACCCTTCATCTTACCTCCACTTGCAAAATGCACGTAAATGCATAATAATGAATAAATATAAATTAAAATTACAATGTGTACCTAAAGTGTGCTTTCCACTTTTGTTTTTGAATTGCTACAGTAGTAGAAAAAGACTCCCACTCTTGATATAGGCCTAGACTTTATGCACGACTGTATCCAAAAGTTGTCCATTGATTGTTGGTGTGTGGTCCTTACTGCAGTGATCCTTGAATGCATGCTTTTTCTTTCCTTCTAAGAGATCAATATTGAATATGTTGTACCTATGTAATTTCGGATCTCCAAGATCTCAAATTTTGTCCTGTGGTATCCCTCTAAGTCTTCTTTCCAACCCAATAGATTTGATCTAGATTGGATTTTCAAGAAAGGGTTATACCTAATCTCCCACAATGACCTGATTAGAGATTGGTTTTGTAGAGTGAACTTGTACAAAGTGCCACTTTTCACTGTTGTGACCTTCGACCCTAAAAATTATACTCAACAAGCTACAGTCTGTGCTAGTTTTGTGACTAGTTACGACATTTGAGTCCAATGCCCAAAGTAAAAGTTATGACGATTTTCCCAACATCCCCTATTTGACATAGAATTTGGGAGACTGCAAAAAGCTTAACCTCCTCAGATCATATCTCTGAAAATAGAGCGAACCAAGATTTGAAATTCAGTCATGAGGTTCATAAATATTTTGGCTCAAATGGGTTTTAATTTAAGTTGAGTTGTTTGAAGCCATAAAATCCCTACTAGAGGAGGATATGAGGGTCATTATTTATATGAATGTCTTGAGTTGAGAGGGTCCTCGAAAAGTGAAATTTGAAGGGATTTTAGGAGAAAAAATTATTTATTATTTATTGACTATTCAATGACCACAATCAATTATGAGCTCCATGCCACAACCCCGTAGGGTTTTAGCTAACTAACTAGGGTTACTAACTTCAAACATGAATATCTCTCAAATCATGAAGAATTACTTGTAGTGTCATATATCAACGGAAACATCTAGATGAGTAGAATCCATCTAGAAGATACTTGAGTCAGAATAGAGTGAGTTTTTAAGTCAAAATTCCCATGCGAAATTGGGGTATCCCCTAATGCTACTTGGGTAGACTTCAATGACAACCACTTCTCAACAAGTGTTGGACTAGAGTGTCATTGAACAAATCAATTTTGCCCCATATTTTTGTTGAATGTTTCAAGGGTTAAACCTTTGGGCTTAACACTAATACTATGAAAAATATGGTTCCAATGCCTCTCAACAAGAGGAAACAAGGAAAATGTATAAGGAAACACAAAAATTTTTGTTGGATATTTAAATCTTTTAGTGGAAGATGTCGTTTAATTCGATGTATTGTCATTAAATATTTCAAACTACATTACAATTCTAATATAAGAACTAGAAGTGTTCTTTCAAGATGTTAGGTAATTGCATCATGTTACACATGCATCCGAGCAATCTTACCTATATTTAAAGCTGACCACTTCTAGTTCAGAAGAGGATGATATTCTCTAAATTAGTAGAATTTTCATTTCTCTAGCAAAATCTTGTTTTCATGTAGTCAAAATTTTCCAACTTCCTTTCCTGACTCATATTGTTCCCTATACAATAGAGTTGTGCCAAACATTAATGCCTTTAAAAATTTCAAACTGATAGATCCATTAAACATTTTAGCAAGAATATTGCGTTCTAATGGTAAATTAGAGTACTTTTAGTAAGATATGATAGTCTTAGTAATGTCCATAGGTAATCAAAGTAGTAGGCCAATGAGAATCAAAATTACAACCAGTAGTTAATGGGTCATAAAACAGTTAGTTAATGGATGCATTGTTAAGGCATATCTTGTATAATGGTTGCTAGTTCAAAACAACATGAGTGTCCTACCTTCCCAACTCTTAACAAGGGTTTATGAGAGAAGAGGAATCAACCTTGTGTCATACGAGACCCGCTTAGTTGCCAATTTCTCTAGTCATAAAAAAAACAGACAACAAAATGAAAAAAATAATGAAGTATTAGAGAGGAGAGAGAGAACATCTACTACTCAAATGTAATGTGTAACAATTTCATTCTAAAAGAAGATGAATAAATAAAACCAAAAAAAGAATCGTGGTCAACGTGAAGATGGAAATGAAATGAACGACAATGCTTTTGAAAGAAAGAAAAATAAAAATAACTACTAATCATTATAGGTTAAGCAGCAGAGGGCAAAATATGCCTCTCTTTCCCTCTCGATAATTGTCAACATGCAGATGAAATGCCTAATGAGGTCCTCGGTAATATATTAACGAGTAAAGGAGAATACATGGGTAATCCCGGGAGGAAAGAAAATGAAATCAATGAATTTATCCTTCCAGTCAATAAGAATCTAGCAATAGAAGTTTGAGCGAGATATTAGCATTGATTAGTAAATCCATGCTAAAATCTTACATACTCATACATGGCCTCATGGAAGGAGGTATTGTATCCATTTAAAGGGCAAGATGTACATCGAGTCCTATATTTGTTGTGCATTATGGCCAATGAGTTTGAATGGCACTTAATGCAAGGAGTTGATATAGGAAGAAAAGACAAAATCCACCTAAGAAGGTCGGTCGTACATAAGCCTCATAAGGCATACTCAGGTTCAAATTGTAACAATTGACTTGCATCCATGAATGATGAAACTCTTGGTGAATTTGTCTCTATTTACATACTATGGTAAGAACTAGAGCATCTGGTGAGAACAAAAGTGCCTAATATGCATTGAATCCTTGACCTTTGTCAGCTTAAAACTAAAAAAATGACCGAAGGTATTCATAGTGTGTATATTTGGGTCAACAACACAATAGACCATTTTATTTGTTAAAGCAAAGCTAATAACTAACCGATAAAGAGGGATTTGAACCAACTTAGACGTTACCAAAATCCTCATCATTTGTCAATTGTTCACAACAAAAAATCAAACTTTTGTGTTCATGTGAACTAACCTAACTCTAACCAAATTCATATGAATGAACCTTACAAACCTTGGTATTATTTTGAATAGAATTTTTGAGCTCTCATTACATTTCTTCCAATGTCAAACATGAAATTGTTTCCACTTCATAAAGAAAACATCGAAACCCATCCACAACAAAAGTAGCATAGGTTGATACAATGGTAGTGTGTCAGCCAAATATTTAGTTTCAACATAGGATATTATTCATTGCATTGATGACTGCTCCAAGATATATCATTGTTTTTGTAATAGAGGTATCATTAATATGTACACTCAAAATAGGGCTTTTAGGGTTAACATATTTTCGGTTTGTGACTTTCAAGCATGATATCAGCAAGTTGTCCTACTACATTGATGGTAAGAGGATCTCTTTTAATCCTCCATGGACCTTCCCTTTGATATAAGTTTCCTTGATCAATTTGTTGTAGATTGGTATCTCCTTGATTTAATGAAGAAGAGGTCTCCTTACGCAAATATATTTATCTAATTTAAACAAGTGTTTTTTATTTTACTAGGATGCTTCCTTTCCAACCTCTATGAAAATGGTGTAACAAGATATACTAAATTTGTTGCATATTTCTTTTTCTTAATCTCTTCCTCCTTTTGATGTTTAGATATATCTTCTTGCATATGACTTTCACAGTTTTCAATGACTAATAGAAGTGGAGGATACGTGGTTCTCTTCCATGAATGAAAGTGCATATCATTGATCTAAAGAGAATTCAGGGAGTAGGTCTTAAATCAGAGGGTTTGGTATTGTACCCATGTTGGGTTTGTTTCTTTTTTGGATTTGGTGCAGGTTGATCTGGAATTGGTGGTGCTCTTGGTGGCTATTGGATAGGGATAGTGTGTTGTTTTATGTTTTAATAAGATTAAGACTTCCACTATGTATGATTCACTGCACGCTATATTTTGGCAAAGGCTTTTAAACATAGTTATGAAGAAACCACTAGATCTAGCGTAAATTTGGTTATTAGTAATTATGACATATGGCATCTACTTGCTTTGAATTTGAAATAAGTAGTGCCTTGCCAACACAAAATTATAATTAATTATGTAAAATAGAACAATACTTGTTCTAAATTGATATGCATAATATTTTGGTGTTACTATTGCAACAAATGGCAAGTAGGAAATAACTGAGAGGTGCAATGGGGAGAGCATTGAGAAAGTCAAATAGATCAAAGTATAACTGATTCCAAATAGAACATAGTGAACCAGATGAAAATATGCATGTGCCTAATAGAGATTTGGCTTCTAAGAACAAAACCTAAATAAAAAGAGTTACAAATAAAAAGTGTCCATTTCTCTAGGTTACCAATAAAAAGAGTCCAATTATATATCCAATAGACTAATAACCTCTTGATACATCTTCAGTGAGCTATGCATAGCTCTCACCTATCACTGTAGCTCAATTTTCCTAGGTAAATTCACTATGCAGAGCACGAAGAAGATATTTTTCAAGCAATTGAAGTGACAATTCGCTAAAGAAGCTTTACCAACTACCTTCAATGGTTATGTGCTTAAACCCCATGAAAAGAGAATACCAATGTTCAAAGATGATCAGCGAAGCTTAATAAATTCCTTATGGCTAGAGCTAGATCCTTTGAAGGACCTTCGAATGGGAGTCTCAAAACTTACATTAGGACTCATCATTGTCATTTGTAGGGTATAATATTGTTCATAGGGTTTGCAATTAATTATCATTCATATGTTTCAATATTATTATGTTGGCTTTATAGTCCATTGGGTTTTTAGTATTATTAAATATTTATTTTTGGGTTTCTATATCTTAGGTGTATAATTTAATATCTCATGGGTTTATTATTCCTTTTGGTTTAAATATCAATTCCTTGAGTTTTTTATCTAGCAGTTCATATTATTCATAGTGTTTGCACTTAAAATTCAACCCTGCAAGGGTTGAATATTGTTCCCTTGGGTTTATACTTCTTTGGGTATTTGTTTTTAATTTGTTGGATTTAATATTGTTTATAGGGTTTGCAATCCAATCTCATCCCTATGGTTGAATGTTATTCATTTGGGTTTATATTTCATTGGGTTTTGAGTAATAATGTAATCAACCATGCAAAAAGTTGGTTAACCATATTTTTTCTAGGGGGTTAAAAAAATTATCTTTGGGTTTTTGTACCTTGGGTTTATAGGAAAAATTCCCCTCCCTCTATTGTTCCTTTTGATTTACGATATTACCTTTTGTTTAATAGTTCCTAGGGTTTATTAATTTAAGGGTTCATATTCTTAGGTTGTAATATTATTCATAGATTTGCAATTAATATTCATGTAATGGGTTTAATATTTTCGTTTGGGTTTATACTCTTTTAGGTTTTTAGTATTAATCTATTGGTATATTTATTCAATGGCTTTATTTTCCCTTGCATTTATTAATGGAATGGGATTATTATCCCTTGGGTTCATATTCGTAAGGTATAATATTGGTCATAGACTTTGCAATTAATACTCATACCTCCAGTTCAATATTATTCTCTTGGGTTTATAGTTTTTAGTATTAATGTTTAAATGTTTATAGTTCATTATGGTAATATATATTACTATGTACAATTATTAACCACATTAGTAAATGTACATTTATTAATGTATATTATGTTAGTGTATATTACTATAGTTTAAATGTATATATATAATTGTTTATTTTTAAATAAATTCATATATCATCCAAAATAATGTATAATTTCTATATATAAATGTACATTATTATATATTTTTCATGACTGAATAATATATTATATGAGAGATATAAGAGTTCAAATATTTACATCTGAAAAAAACCCATTGATTTAGTCAAAATGGGATCACCATGGGAGCAATCCAGCTATATGATAAGATAATCAAACTGTGACAAAATGATCAGGGGGATCTCCTATGAATAAAAACAGTAATCATAGAGTACAGAAACATAAGTATGATCAATAGCATCATAATACTATCCATATACACAAGATATGCAGAAGCAGTCGTATAAAGATCAAAAACGCCTACAGGAAACCTTTGAAGAACAAAAATGAATCTAGAAATCTTGTAGATTAAACTCCTGTATATGATAACTTTCCCTCTCAGAGAAAATCTGCAGAAACCATAACCCTAGCAGCATGAAGACCTAATTTAGATAGTGAATCGGCCTGAATATTTTTGTCCCTGAGAATATAGTGTATAGAACCTCCAACCATTGTCCCTGAGAATATAGTGTATAGAACCTCCAACCATAAAATCCCAGAAAAAATTGATCTCCCCATCCAGCCAATCAAATGTACATTATTATATATAGATGTTCATGTAACTGTATATTAATATAAATTACATATATTAATTGATATAAACCACGATTATGCGTGTAATAAAAATATATATACTTCCTATCTTATTAAACATTAAAAAACTACAATAAAAATTCCGGATCTTGCCATACTTTTGCCACCTTTTACTTTCTTGATTTGGAAAGGTTTCTGCCGCCCAATCAAGGAAATTTTCCATTCCTTTAAGTTTCCTTCATTTTCAATACCTCCTAACGTTGACAATGGCTGTAAACCTCATCATTTTCAGTTGGAATGCCTGTAAGCGTCGTGTCAAGCTTGGAGCACTTGACTTTTATTTTTTATATTTTCAAGTACATATCACTATCCATTACATTTCGTAAGGATGTGGTATAGTTTAATGGTTCGCCAGATTACAAGGACAACGACATTAATGACATTTAGTCGAAAGAACTCTTCAGAGTTTAAATATTCATTCCATTACGTATTCAAAAAGTCAATGGCGCTTGGTGTGAAGAAATCCACTTCTGTTCCGCCACAGATTCTGGGGCTGTCCATTATTCTCTTGGACGACCTTCACTGCTGGTTGACCTATATTCATACTGCAGCGTGGATGGAGGAAAATATCACTTTATAATTTGTCAAAGGGCAGTTGATAGAGGAAAATTAGTCTAGAACTCAATTGGAGGGGCACGCTTTAATTTTTAAATGGTTAACGAGAAAAACGTTAAATTGTTTAACGAAAACTGGCTTCTGCTACAGCGCTATGTAGCTCTCTGAATGAAGACAATAGGCGCTTCGGGTGATAACTACATTGCAACGGAATGGACAATTTGTAAATAACAAATCTTTAAAGAGAACGAATGTCGACGAATTGTAAATATTAAATCTTTGGAAAGTTCTATCGTCGACGGATTGTAAATATTAAATCTTTGGAGAGTTCTATATTCGACAAACTGTTAATATTAAATGTTTGCAAAGATCCGTTGTCTAGATGTCAGACTTATTCAAATCTCCACTGGATAGTGAAAACAATTCCAGGTTTTGGAATGGTGTGCGGCGTACACAATGGAAAATAGAGACGAAAAATAATTGGAAAAATAAACTGGAAACTATGTCATTGAACTTAAACATTTAATTCCAATAGTATTTTGACGGTTCGTCCCATGAGAAGTTCTTATTCATCGTCATAAGTGACGGTTCGTCCCATGCAGTCTTCGTCATAAATGACGTTTTGGGCTGGGTTGGACAAGTTATATAAAGCTAAGCTCTCCATATACACAACCACGTCGATTGATTCAACTTCTGCGTGAGTATCATTCGTTCAACAGTAGCACGGCAGATCAAGTAGATAGCATTCCAATATGGCGATGTCGATGGACGGCCCAACAATGCAGCAGCAACAAGAAGGTACTAAGCGATTGCCTGCAAAAGTAGCCCGGCTTTCATCGTTGGCAACGTGTAAAGCCCATGGGGAAGACTCTCCCTATTTTGACGGCTGGAAGGAGTACGATGCTAATCCCTACCATCCAATAAACAACCCTTCTGGAATCATCCAAATGGGTTTGGCAGAGAATCAGGTAGATAACATAACATATCTGTTCATATTCTATCATTTCTCACACACATTTGTGCCCCAAAACACTTAACTGTTCTTCGAATTGGATGATATTTACCATGTTTGATATTTCTTGCAGCTGTCATTCGACTTGCTAGAATGCTGGCTACATACGCATCCAAAGGCATCGATTTGTGCCGAGGAGGGCTTGTCAACGTTTAAGAGAGTCGCTCTCTATCAAGATTACCATGGCCTTTCTGACTGCAGAAAGGTAGAATATTGTAATATACAATCTTGTCATGTTGTCTAACAACTTGAAGTTTCGTTACTGGTAACTATAAACAAAAAGCTGTAATTTACTTTATTTAATTATTGTGAGGAATGCTTGACGCAGGCAATTGCGATGTTTATGGAAGAAGTTGGAGGAAGAAAAGCAAATTTTGAAAGAGATAGAATTGTTCTCACAGCAGGGGCAACTGCAGCCCACGAGGTGCTGACATTCTGTCTGGCTGATCCTGGAGAAGCCTTTCTAGTACCAACGCCATATTACCCAGGGTAAAGTCATTTCTATATAGTGTTAATGAATAATGACTCTAGTAATGCCAAGCTACGTGAACTAATCGACGTTCCCTTACTCATATTTCTCACAGGGTAGATAACCATCCTTATCTAGATTGTGGATTTCGTGAATAGTTGGAATCTTACAGACAGTGACAGTAATGTTTTTCTAGATGGTTGATTTATAGTATATTTGAGAAAATATTTCGGAATGGATGGGACCCCAAAGTAAAATAAATTGAAGTCGCAGAACCGAGCTAATTTAAATTACAAAACTTAACTTAATTCGAAATTCCAAAATATTTTCTAAATCAACATAAAATGCATTCCTTTAAATATAAAGTCAATAACCGTTCCCATGAAAGAATTAAGGTTCCTACCTTAGGAACAATGACTAGATTAGTAACTGTCAATCTCTATGTGCTCGAATTTCATGTTATGCTATGGTATTCTTAATTAGAATATTTTAATCTAAATATATGATCACATAATCAACTTCTGCTTCTCAAATGAAGTTGCAACTGAATGAGGCTTTTGTTAATTCAGTTTTGATAGAGATCTGAGATGGCGCACGGGGGTGGAGCTCATACCTGTACACTGCAGCAGCCATGACGATTTTCAGATAACTATACCTGCACTTGAAGCGGCCTATCAGAAAGCCGGGTCTCGAAATATACAAGTGAAGGGTCTTTTAATAACAAATCCTTCAAATCCATTAGGAACAACTATGGACGCTACCACTCTAAGGAAGATGCTTGGTTTTGTGTCGGAGAAGAACATTCATCTTGTCTGCGACGAGATCTATTCGGGATCATTCTATTCATCTCCAAAGTTCACAAGCATTGCAGAGATTTTGGCCACCGATAAAATTTATCAGAGCGATCGTCTTCATATTGTTTACAGTCTGTCGAAAGACCTAGGACTACCGGGCTTCCGAGTCGGAGTCATTTACTCCTACAACGATACAGTCGTTACCGCTTCTCGCAGAATGTCCAGTTTTTCGTTGGTTTCTTCACAGACACAACACCTGATTGCCTCAATGCTATCTGACATGGAATTTGTAAGAAAATATTTAGCAGAGAATAGTAGGAGGTTACGGAAAAGACACGAAATGTTCGTTTCTGGTCTGCGTGTGGCGGGCATCAATTGCCTGGATAGCAACGCGGGTTTGTTCTGCTGGGTGGATCTCAGACATCTTCTGCAATCGTGTAGCAAAGAAGGAGAGATTCGACTGTGGAAGATAATCTTAAAAAAGATTGGTTTAAATGTTTCTCCCGGTTCGTCTTGCCACTGCAGTGAGCCTGGGTGGTTTAGGTTCTGTTTTGCCAATATGACCGATCATACTGTGAAAGAATCATTGAATCGGATTCAGCGCTTTATGGAGAGCAGGAGATCGAATCAGCTCTATGATGATGGGAGAGCATATGCAAAGAATACAGATGAATCTAACGAAAATTTCAATTTCACTGAAAAGCACTCAGTGGTTGACGTCAACGAATGTCCCTTCAAGTAGATATGTGGGTCAGAAGAAGCAACCAGAGCGGAGGAAAAACAAGCACAGTTAAAACGTTGGGGTTTATTAGTTAATTAAAATAAAGTGGTAGGACAGGCTAACCATTTCTTGATCTTATTTTTGTGTAATACGAAGACTACCCGCCTTCCACACATAAACTTGAGAGCTTGGTACGTGATGTGATTATCATTGATATGGTCATGGCTGGGTTTCTTTTCCTTATATGTTGTAAAATAAATGTTTTCAACTAAATATTCTTTATATATTATAAGAAATATCTCCATTACTGTTGATTGGAAATCGGTATCGTTTATATATCATAGGAAATATCTCCATCTCCAATTGCTGCTCAGTGAAAATCGGATGGCTGATATTTACATCGAACCTGCCGCAATTTACTTTATGTGAAAATGTTGTATAAATATGTCTAATTCTTTTGAAACTAATTGTTGCAATATACTATCTTCATTACTGGTATAGTCATGTGTATGGGTATGTTAATTTTTCTAAAACTAATTGTTGCTGTACCACGATTTGATGGACATACTATTTGTGTTATTGTTTTGTTTATGGGTATGTTTATTTCTAATGAGATTTCCACAATTGTAAATTTATGATTAAATGGTAGACATGTAATATCCTAAAATATTATAGTAGTATGATAACTATTATGTGTTAATATCTTAAAATATTATAGCAGTATGGTAAAATATATTTTTAAAGTAATTGATTTTGTTTTTTTTTTTTTTTTTTCAATTAAACTCTAAGTTGACCTATTTCAATCTCTGGAAGTAGTTTCGGTAAATTTAAAAATTTTATTAAATGAACGGACCTATTTCAATCTCTGGAAATGGTTTCGGTAAATTTAAATTTTTTAATAAATGAACGGATTGGTCATATAACGTGATGGACCGTTATGATTACATTAAGGATTTTCATATAAATTGTCATCTTTTCCGTTAAGAGTCGTGGGTAAGAGACCTTCCCTTTTCTTGTTTGGCCTGTCAGAGATTCCTTTCTGCATGCCTACCGAGGCACTAGAAATGTTTGTTAATTCACGGCCTTTTCTGTATGGTGTTTGGTACCTCCATGTATGCCTCTCCCATTGGCTGCCATGATAATTATTGGTACCGTTACCCGTCTATTTGGCCTCGTTCGTACTCTAATGGAGTTACCTGCACGGTGTATGCATGCATACTTTTTGACATCTTTGTCACTGTAATTATCAGTAAACCACACTTCTAGTATTGTTTTATCAACTTCATTTATCTAAGAGTTCCCTTCTTATTTGGGCTGGAGCCTTCCCTGCAGTTGATCATGTGCGGGGAAACTAAATCTATCGAATCTCCCAATTATTGTTCGCTATTGCTATAGATCTGATTATAAGTAACACTACAATCCATATATTAAAGATAAGCAATATTTGTCTTAAACAATTTTTTTTGTTATTTTATATTAAAATTTAATATTTGACAAAAAAAAAATATTTTAAAACGAAAATTTATATTTAAAACAAAAATATTTTAACACGAAATTTTAAATTGAAAAGAAGAATTTGAGACAAGAATTCTAGTTTTAAGACAAAAACAATTTAAGGAAAAAATGTTTTAAAACAAAACTTTATATTTAAGACAGAAATAGCTTGAGACAAAAATATTTTAAGACAAAACTTTATATTTAAGTCAAAACTATATTAAGACAAAATTGTTTTAATACAAAACTTTATATTTAAGACAAAAAAAAAAAGTTTGAGACAAAATTATTTAAGACAAAACATTATATTTAAGACAATGGCCACTTAAGATGAAATCCATTTAAGACAATTAACAATTACGACAAAAACATATCAATATAGGACAATATTATCTAGCAACTGCAAAGTTTACCTTGACAGTGGACCCTAAGTCCGTATCCTTGCGTCTAACTATTGTCTTACACCTATAACAACGTTGTTATTTCACTTGCCATTCATGTTATCTTATATAAAGACAATGATTTGTTGGTCTCTTTGTTTTGTGGGGCTAGCCGACTCTAAAGAATGTGACAACTTTTACTAGCAATATTTCCTAGACATCCATTCCTCTTCTACCCTTTGATCTACGCTGATATGATTAGAGACAACTTGTATGTCAATGCATTCAACACTACCACATGGAGGGCACTTTTAAGGCATTTTTTTCAAACAACATGATTTTTTTGTCTTAAAAGTTTCAATACAAGGCGCTACTTGAGATACGTAAAGGTAAAGGATTACGGGTTCTTTGTTGCACTATTTATGGGTTCTTCAGGAAGTGGAGAGATCAAGGCCGACAAAAATAGATGGGATTTAGGGCAATGGAGCACGATAATAGAGGTATGCTTCATGAGAGGAGCAGAGGAGGAACTTTCATTGAACATGGATAGGCAGTAACATAGTTGGAGTACTTTTCGAGGTCTCCAATTGTGTTTTAATATGTTTTCTTTATTGTTTCATTTATTTTGAACGATAATTCTATCTCCTAGTTATTGTTATCAACATATTGTTGTGCCAGAACTCCTTAATGTCATAAAAAACATGGATTAAATTCACATGAAGGATTTCTGAAAAATGCAGCAACAAATTCTCAATTTGAGTTCTCCTTCATTAAATTGAGAAAATATGAACTTCCACATTAGTAGACAACTTGGATGCAATTAGCTTGTGTGGCATCGCTTGTGTCACCCAGTTTACTCAGTATATTATTGTTGGATGAGTTAGAGTTTAGTTAAGCATGTGAGACGACTAATTTGTAGCAATCAAAGTGAGTTATCTCAAGTTCTTTTCAGTTACACTAGTTTTAATTGTTGGAGGAAGCAGTGGAAGGTCAGTTATGGAGTGGGACTTCAGTCAAACTCAATGATCATCCAATTAACTGATCAATCGACCCAAAATAGCTAGTGCATACAAAAAATTTGAGTTCCCCAACCTTATTATCAAATTCCTACCATCAAATTAAGGAACTAAACTGTCAAAATGAGTCATATACAAAAGGAAAAGACTTAGGGAGAGAAAACTATTAGTTCTAACACTTTAAAATTTATCAAACTTAGTCAAACCTTGATAATAAGGTTGATACAACCCTATAACAATAGTAAATTTATTTATCCTACTAGCTAGGGAAAAACAAGGAGGTAAGGTGCCTAGGTCAATTAGGGCTACATGCTAACTTAGATATTTTACCTACTTTCCTAATAATCATGTTTATCGAAAACATTCTTTAGGTACCTTGCAATTATAGGAAAGTCAAACCATCATCCCTTGAGGCTGTCCAAACGCAGAGTGTTAGAGAGATTATTGCATTTATTGTTAATGTAATGGGGTCTTAACCATAGATTGTTAAACTTTCCATGCTTTCCTGAGTCCTCATGTCTCTTGTCCCACAATAAGTCTAGGTCTCAAGAATTATATTTTAGATCATACCAGTTTGAATTTAATGCTAAATTTATGTGTTTCCAAGAGGAATCCCAACCATGATGTTGAGGAGGATTTCTAGTCCTATTGATTCTTCCACCAGTGATTTATAGTACTTGATCAACTGTAGAGTCGTATGCTCATACTTCAGATTTTTGGCAATATATTAGTGAAAGAAAGGAGAGAATTTCATTTTATTAAAAGGGTTGTTGTCAACCACATATATGCTTTCCTCTAAAGAATATGCAGAGAGAACAATGTTACCTTCAATGTTCCACATGAAAGACTTCTAA
The DNA here is from genome assembly GCA_000404065.3 of Pinus taeda. Lineage (NCBI taxonomy): Eukaryota > Viridiplantae > Streptophyta > Pinopsida > Pinales > Pinaceae > Pinus > Pinus taeda. The sequence goes on from APFE031498553.1 coordinate 108,760, forward strand.
ATGTAGGGTAAGTTTTTTTTTTTTTATGTTTGAACACATACCATATTCAACTTCTACCCAATTCTTTTAATTTTAGAGAAGCCTTATGGTATATGTACATTAGAAATGATAAATAATAAAATATTGAGTTGTAAAACTTAATAACAATAGATGCCTTATGTTATGAATTTATGTGGCAGTTTCAGATAGTGTTCCTTTAATAGTCCAGAAATGAGTCTAAGATGGAAAATTCCAATCCAGGCATGCCAATACCCTATCAAAGTCATCTACAAAATTAAGTTTAATATCACGAGGTTGTAGAGTTCTTATATATACTATCAGCATATATCCCAAATACATGTTTTGAAAGATGTCAAATGCCTATTATTTAGTCTCACACGTTCACAATTCAACATATATACTCTAGGTTGTAACATTTCCCTGTAAAAAATATTTTGGTGTGTTGTGTGTACAGCCTTGTGTAATATACCTTAGCTATATTAAACTAGAGAGAAGTTGAATGTATTTTGTATATACCACCAAAATGTCCTTTGAATATTTTGTTTGTGTTGATTTCCTAGCCTTGATTTCAACATGGACAAATGTTTCTACTAATTAAATCTATGTTCATCTCCTCATGCAAAATTTATTTTAAATATGAAGAAAAGGTCTCCAACAATATGTACATTGAGAAATGTAGTGTAACTAAGAAGTCATACATGTTTCAGAAAATGATAAATAAGACAAGATAGAGAGGTATTTCTCAAATTGAAGACCTCAAAGAAAGAATGCACAATAAGGATGAACTTACAATTTTCCAATAGGTTGAAAGGAAATTATACAAAGAATTAATACAATCGTATGGATTTGTATGGCCATATGGAGCAATACAACAATTGTATAACTTTTGGCTTTCTTTCTTGTGCAGATTGTATACCTCATTTTGAGATTATTTTGATGACCATGCAGTTGTTATTTGAGTAGCTTGTAAACGTTTCCTTAAGGTATGTAAAGCCGATTCTGAAGAAGAAACCACTTATGTATTTGAAAAACTGTTTTATTCTTACACTACTTAAATTTTTAGTTACAATCATATGGATCTATATGGCCATAAGGAGCAATAGATATGTTGTACAACTTCAACATTTTTTTTGTGAAAATTGTATACCTTGTCGAAAATACTGAGGTGGGGTGTGAATCAATAATCCTCAGGAATTAGAACCTTTGAATATTTTAAGAGCATTAGTTGATCTTCAATCATTATTAATTTTGATCGAGTAATAACAATAAATAAAAGAACACAATAGACACAAGAATTTTAAGTGGAACCCCCCCCCCCGGGTCAAAAACCACCAAACTCTTTTCTAATAATTTTTTTAATATTCATCCCTAACCGAAATGAAAACAACAACTTCCCAGAATTCTAGAAAAGCATTCTTCTCTAACTCCCACTGGAAGAACACCCTAATGCCTTGGCTTCTTTAGTAGTCAGATGAATGGATGCCCCAACATCATAGCGAACTACAACTCACCCTTGCACCACCCTACCACATTGAAGTGTTCACAGGGCCCAACCTATAGGCGAATTCATACACCTGCCTAGCACCTCCCTGCTTAGCACCTTCCTTCCACCCTATAATGATTGAAATAATATAAGACTGTGGATTCCCAAACTAGGGAGAACAATCCATGATACAATTAGATGTAAAATTATTTTCATATACTTGACCAAAAACCCAATTGCTCTATGACCCGCAATCCAAACATGACATCATCCCAGCAATGGCTCCTATACCTCCCAATGCTGCTTCTTCGACTCTAGGTAGAATGACTCTTTCACGAATGACTCTTTTACAATATTTACAATCATGAAAATTTTACAAATGACTCTTTCACAATTTTATAGTGATGACTCTTTTACAATGATGCCTCTTTTATAAATGACTCTTTTACAACTTTACAATGATGACTCTTGGCCTTAATAGTACTTCACGGTATATGGATGGCTTTCATGTGTTCAAGGATGTCCTACTGCGATGCTTCCTTTGATTTGATACTTCTGATGTTGAATTATTGCTTCATGTTGTACTTGAATTTTCTTCTACCTACATGCAAAATTTTCCGGATGAAACTAATCCCAAATCAAAACAAAATGCCCTTCAACTTACATCTGCCTGCAAAACACATATAAGTGAAAAATAATCAATAAATACAAATTAAAATTACAATTCATACCTAAAGTGTGCTTGTCACTTTTGTTATTGACTTGTTGCAGTAGTAGACCAAGACTCCCACTCTTGATATAGGTATGGGATCTATGCAAGACTATATCTAAAACTGACCTAAAGATATATACAATAAAAACTAATGACATACACTAGACTTGTGATGGACCAAGTTCTAAGTACAACAATAGAGACCATTCTATCAATTATGACAAGGCAAGTAACATGAACTTACAAAACCATATAGATTTAGCAGAATTGGTGTAGCATCAAGAATATGTAGCATCAAATGTGTAGTATCAAGAATAGGACATGTGAAATGTGGTATCAAAACTAACTATGACTTATAGAGACATAGAGATATAACTAAGACCCTGAATATACTTACTTTGTCATACAAAAACATATGTCAAAGATGATACTCAAATCAAAATGTAAACACTAATCATACACACCTTGATGTAGGAGACTTACCATTGATTGTTGATGTGTGGTCCTTACTATAGTGATCCTTAAATGCATGCTTTTTGTTGCCTTCTAGGATCTTGATATTGAATATGTTGTATCTATGTAATTTTAGATCTATAGGGTCTAAAATTTTGTCTTGTGGTATCCCTCCAAGTCCTATTTCCAACCCCATACATCTGATCAGGATTGGATTCTCGACAAAATAGTTATGCCCAATCTCCCATGGTAACCTTATTATACTATCGTTTAGTACAATGAATGCATATGAAGTGGCACGTGTAAATGTCGTGACCTTAGGCCTCAAAAATGATACCCAACAAACTACCATCAGTTCTATATCTATCACTATTTATGAAATTTGGATCCAATGCTCAGAGTGAAAGTTATTATTATTTTACCAACGTCTCTTGTTTGACATGGAATTCGGGAGCCTGCAAAAACCCTAACTTCCTCAGATCATATCTATGAAACTATAGCCCACCAAGGTCTAAAATTTAGTAAAGAGGTTCATTAGGATTTCAGATCAAATGAATTTTAATTTCAGCCTCTGAAGCTTAGCCGAAAAAATTTAAAGCTAAAATTCCATGATGACCTATTTCAAGCCACAAAATCCCTACTAGACGGTCCTAAACAAGTGAACATTAGAGGGATTTTAGGAGGAAAAAAAACACGATCAATTATTGACTATTAAATTACCACAACCAATTATGAGTGCCATGCCACAACCTCATAGGGTTTTAGCCCACTAACTGGGGTTACTAAATTCAAACATGAATATCTTGCAAACTTTGCAGAATTACATCATGTGCCATATATCAACGAAAACATTGCGATGAGCAAATTTCATTTAGAAGACCCTTGTCTCATAATAGAGTAATTTGTCAAGCCAAAAGGGACATGCAAGATCGTGTTAGCCCGTGGTGTTTCTTAGGTTGACATCAATGACAACGACTATCAACATACCTCATTTTGAGATGATTATTATGACCATGCTATTGTTATTTGAGTAGCTTGTAGAGTTTTCCTTGTGGTATGGAAAGATGATTTTGAGGAATAAATTACTTATGTATTTCCAAAACTCTTTTATTCTTACATTAATTAATTTTTCAATTATTTTGTGATTGATGATATGACCTGAAAGTAATTTCTACATTATATTAGATATAGAAATTTATCTATTTAACTACGATCATATGGATAATAGTCAGTTAAGGTCAAAATTACTATAATGTACTTAACCCCGAATACCTCAAAAGGTGAAATATGTGTCCAAATATGTGAAAATGTGTTCTTACCCACAAAAAAATCTACTTGAGGAGGAAAACACATTCGAATACATGGAAGATCTTCCATTAGGATTATTTGTCACCCATTCTTACCTGGAACATCCCCCAGCCACCTCCTTGAAGAAGGTGTCCAACCTCAAGACTAAAGTAGGAGTTTGACCCAACCCATGTGTAACTTAGTGCTACATGGCATAATCTCAAGTTGGGTGTTCATCTTGTAAAGCTCCATTTTTTTTAGATGCTTCATCCACATGGTCTTAGGCTGTAGTTTTAACCTAGAAAAAAGGATCTCCATCATTGAAATGAAAAAAGAGAATGTAATCCTTGTAACCATACCTCCAATTACATGTAAAACAAGCTCGAATGGATCCTCATAGTGAAATGAATATTTTGAAGAACCTTCATGAAGCCAACCATACACCTTCTATATGCATGTCCTTCCCTTGGGATGAAGACTTCTCAGGCTAGATAGAACAAAGTCTGTGGTCTCCAATTCTCTCCATGTAACTTCTAACTCTGACTAAAATTGAAAGATCCATGATGTGCCAGTGAGATAAGAAATCCCATGAAAAATGGAGACTAAGACATGCATTTTCAAGTAGTATTAGTCCCTAATAAATTGCCTTAGAATAGGTCTTGGAGAAACACCCTGCTTGATGGTTTAGATCATGCTTAGCAATATTTAATGAGTAAACCCTCTCTTGTAAAAAATATCTCACTAAAACAGTCATTAAAGTTACTCAAAATTACTTATGGGTGCAACATCACACGCCTACACTTGTGGCTCCACTTGGTAGTTTTTTAAGAAACCAAAAATGGACTTAAAAAAAAACAACTTCCTAGGCAAAAAAGAGAGCCTAAAAATAGCTAATTTACATAAAAAATACCCTTCTCACTTCAGCCTTATGGTAGTGATAGATCTCAATGAACATGGTTCTATGTCCATGCATGTATTGTTGGAAGGACTTTAGGGGGGTGAATTAATATTCCTTATAAATTAACACTTTTAAATATTTTCAGAGCATTCGTTAATCTTCAATGTTTATTAATGTTTATCTATTAATAACAGTAAATAAAAGAATACAATAGACACAAGAATTTTAGGTGGAAAACCCCTTCTGAGTCAAAAACCATTGAACACTTTTCTAATAAATTCTTTAATCTTCAGTCCCAACTAAAATGAAAGAAACAACTTCCTATAATTCTAGAAAAGCATTCTTCTCCAGCTCCCACTTGAAGGATATCCCAATGCCCTAGTTTCTTCAATAGTCAAATGAATGGATGGCCCAAAATCATAGACCAACCTACCACCCTGAAGCGTTCATAGGCTCCAACCTATAGGTGACTTCATGCACCAGCATAACACCTCCCTGCCACCATATAATGACTGGAATGAGACAAGAGTGTGGATTCCCGTACCAGGGACAATAATCCATGATGCAATATGATTTACAATGGTTTTGATCGAACACCCAATCACACTATGACCTACAACCTGACGATGACATCATCCCAAAAAAGACTCCTATACCTCCAAATAATTCATTTTTCACTCTAGGTAGATTGACTCTTTTACAATAATGACTCTTCCAATGATGACACTTTTACAAATGAATATTTTAAAATTTTACAATGATGACTCTTGGCACTGACAATTCGTCACAATATACAGATGTATGTCATGTCTTCAGAGGATGTTGTGTTGCAATGCTTGCTTTGATTTGATAATTCTTCCCTTGCATTATTGCTTGAAGTTGTACTTGAATCTTATTCTACCTGCATGCAAAATTTTCCCAGCGAAACCAATCCCAAAATAAAACAAAATACCATTCAACTTACCTCTGCCTGCAAAACACATGTAAGTGCATAGTAATGAATAAATACAAATTAAAATTACAATGCATACCTAAAGTGTGCTTATCACTTTTATTGTTGACTTGTTGCAATAGTAGACAAAGACTCCCACTCTTGATATAGGCCTGGACTCTATGCAAGACTATATCTAATTTTTTTCCCTTGACTATTGATGTGTGTTCCTTACTGTTGTGACCCTTGAATGCATGTGTTTTCTTGCCTTCTATGAGATCGATATTGAATCTATTGTATCTATGTAATTTAGGATCTCTAGGGTCCCAAATTTCATCCTGTGGTAGCCCTATGAGTCCTGTTTCCAACATGATAGGTCTAATCAAAATTGGATTCATCAAGAAAGAGTTATGCCCAATCTCAGACGATGACCTGATTATAGACTTCTTCAGTAGAGAGAACTTGTACTAAGATCCCCGTGTCACTGTTGTGACCTTTGGCCCTGAAACTTCTACTCAACAAACTAAAGTCCGCCCTTTTTTGAGAATATTTACGAAATTTGAGTCTAATGCTCGGAGAGATTGTTATGACAATTTCCCCAACGCCATGTGTTTGACATGGAATTTCAGAGCCCACAAAAATGCTAACGTCCTCTGATCCTATCTTTGAAAATATAGCGATCCAAGATCTGAAATTTAGTCATGACATTCATCAATATTTTGGCTCAAGTGGGTTTTAATTTTCTCTTCTGTAGCTTCACAGAGAAAAGTTATAGCAAAAATTCCACGAGGACCTGTTTGAAGCCACAAAATCCATATTAGAGGAGGATATGAGGGTCATTATTTATATGATTGTCTTGAGCTAAGAGGGTCCTCAACAAGTGAGCATTGGAGGGATTGTAGGAGAAAAAATAGTTTATTAATTCTTGACTATTTAATGACCAAAACCAATTATGAGATCCATGCCACAACCCCATAGTGGTTTAGCCCACTAATTAGGGTTACTAAATTCAAACACAAATATCTCTCAAATCGTGAATAATTACTTGGCGTGCCTTATATCAACAGAAATGTCTCCCCGAGTAGAATCTATCTAGAATATCCTTGACTCATAATAGAGTAAGTTGTCAAGTCAAATTCCCATGCAATATCGAGGTAGCTACTGGTGTCGCTTGGGTTAACATCAATGACAACAATATACCAAAAATCTCCCCCTTTGGCTTTGACGGAAATACAACTACTACCCCTGCGATCATGACACCTCTTCCTACTGCCTTCTCTCCCCCTTTATCATCAATGGAAAAGGGTAACTCACCCTGACAAACAACCATCCTATAGACCTGTACACACCTCTGCTCCCCATTTCTACTCGATTAAATAAGAGAAAGAGTCTAATGAAAACTTAGGAGAATACCAAGATTTTGGTGAAGATACTCAATTGCTTCATGTGGTAATGGTTTGCTAAAGATGTGAGAAATATTTTCCTTTGTGCCAACATATTCAAGCTTGATATTCGTTTAAGTTACCTACCCTCTAAAGAATTGATATTTAATAGGAATGTGCTTTGTTTTGGAATGCATCACAGGATTCTTGGAGATACTTATGGCATTGGTGTTATCGCAAAACATGAGAATAGGATCATCAAACTTGACTTGAAGATATAGAAAAGTTTGCTTAATGTAAATAAATTGAGTAAAATAAGTTGATGCCGCAACGCATTCCACTTCTGTTATGGATAATGAGATTGAAGACTCCTTTTTACATAACCATGAAACAAGACAAGCACCTACAGAGAATTTTTCTCCACTAGTGCTCTTACGATCATCATTACTTCCTGCCCAATCTACAGTTGTATAACCTTGGATGATAACATCATTTCCTTTGGGATACCATAGACCATATTCTGTTGTGCCCTTAAGATAGCGAAGAATTCTTTTTGACAGAAATAATATGATATTCTTTTGGTGGTGCTTGGATTGTTGCTACTTTTCCAACTGCCTATATCACATCAGGCCAAGAGGCTATCACATATAAGAGACTACCAATCATGGATCTATACAACATTTGGTCCACATCCTTTGACGAATTTTCTAAGATTAAATTGCAACATGTTACCATGGTGGTAAGGACTGGTTTGCAATCTTCCATATGGAATTTCTTGAGAATTTCTTGATGTACCTGGTTTGGTATATGAATATTCCTTTATACTGCCAAGAAATCTAAAGCCCTAAAAAGTATTTCAGTTCACCAATCATAGACATTTCAAACTCACTTTCCATTTTTGTGACAAAGTTTTTACCTAATATGTCATCGCTGCTTCCAAATATTATATCATCCACATATACTTCGATAATTGTTAGGTTATCTCAATCCACTTTCACATAAAGATTTATGTCAGTGATTCCTTTCTTGAGTCCCTGTTGATGTATATATCCATTAATATGAGCATACCAAGCCTTAGGAGCTTGCTTGAGATCATATGCAGCCTTCTTTAAACTCTAGATGTAGTCTTCTTTGTTAGAGAGTAGAAAATATTTGGGTTGTTCAATGTAAAACTTCTTCCTCCAATTCACCATTTAGAAAAAGAAATTTAATATCCATTTGGTAGACCTTGACTTTTATTGAGCAAGGATAAGTGAGCAACATCCTGATAGCTTCCATTCTCACAACAAGAGAAAATGTTTCTTCAAAATCGATTCCTTCAACTTGTGCATACTCTTTGCATAGTAATCTTGCCTTGTTCCTGGTAACTTATAATCCTTAAACTATTTTTCTCCCACTAAACCTGCATTGAAACTGTCATCTTGTTGAAACTACCTTCCTCGCAATCATATACTTGTGCCATATACAACTGCATAGACTCCTCCTCTACAAGCATTAAGGAGTCAACAAGCCATATTGTTCAAAATAGCGAGTCACCTAATGGGCCATCTTAACTTGAGTCAATATCTGAAGCAACTGCTAATTCCTCATGACCTTTTTCTTTTACAAATTCTGAAAGCATAACCACTGAAACTTTGTTATCTGCTTTGTCTTCTTGTACCTGTTTACTTTTCCAGAACTTCTTGTTCCTACAATCTCGAACCATTGCCCATATTTTTGACACTTGAAGCATTACATTTTTTCCATAGGTGATTCCATCTGATATTTGCAACCGCGAGAACTATGCACATAGTTATGGAATTTGGAACATTCAATATTTGACCCATCTAGCATGTATTATCTTATGACAAAATCATTGTGGAACCTATATGATGATCCTACAAACGTGCTTCTAGGGTTTTGAGATAATCACTGTAACCGTAAAATAATCCACAATCTGTAGCAAGATGTCCATAGTTATCACATAAAAAGCAATAACCATTAAATAAATCTTTGGACATGAATGGTTCATTTAGATGCGATGGTCCTTGATAGTTTTACCTACCAATAACTTTACAATCCTTTGGTATATGTCCATAGTTAGTGCATGAAAAACAAAAATCATTAAATAAATGAACACACCTCCAAGATTTTCCATTCTTCTTTGTAGGCGGTGTTGTAGTTTGTTGTGGTCCTTTGTTCTTGATTTCTCTGGTCTTGTTCTTTGGAGTTGTAACATTCTTCGTTGTGTTTTCACTTTTATCAAATTCCTTCTTATAATCATCCTGCGAAGATTTAGAGCTTTTACCTTCATCTACTCGAGCTTTACCATCTTTAATTCCCTTTATTTTTTCTTCTTCATTTGTGTCATATTGTAAGTGTTCTTTTTGTGATCCCTTGATTTTATTGATCTCATCATGGGTTGCATCAATTTCTTCTTTCTTTTCAGCAAGATCTTCCTGAAACCATATTTTCAAGTTCTTCCTTCTTTTTTCTGCCTCCTCAACGTGTATCTTGAGAAGAGTGGTATTCTCTAGTTCTCTGTTGAGAACCTGTATCTATTCCTTCTACTTCTAATTTTCAACCCTGAGCCTCATTATTTCTATTGAAGATGTTTCTAATTCCTTTTGCATTTGGTCAACAATGGATATGTATCTTTGATCATATTCCTTCCTTCCAATTTCTTCTTCTTGCATCTGTTGTGTGATCCTGCTAATCTCTACAAACGATGTGCTGAGTTCTTGTTTCTTCTGTTGGACTTCACTCTTGAGGTCTCGTGTCACTGTATTCATGATTTCTTCCAATTGAGTTCTAAGACTAGTAATCATCTTCTCATACTCTTCATTTTCTTTGATGAGTTCTTTTTGCTATCTTCAATTCTGCTTCCATAAGTCTTGTCTTTTCCTTTTGATTTTTGAGTTCCTTTATCGCCTTGATCACTTGATTTTGAAACTTTGATTTACTCCTTTCTCCAATTTCTTCATCATAACCAAAAGGATATGAATTTTCAATAACATCTTGACCTGTTTTCTTCGTTGAATAGAGATTATGAAGCTTTTCCAAAGAGGTTTAGCTATTGAACACTGACCAACTTTTGTTTTCAAAGAATTTGGTAAAAAAAATGAAGATTACATTCATGGCCTTTGAATTGTACTTTTTATCTTTCTCAGTAGAAATGTCTCCAAAAGAAATTGATTCCAATACTCCATGTGCCTGCAAATATAATTCCATCCTGGATTTCCATATCCAGTAATTATCTGCATCAAAATCAGCAGTTAGTACAGAATAATCACTTTCTTCATATTTTGTTGTACTTGTACCTTCCTTTGAAATCCTTGTAACCTGCTTCTTTGAATTTCCCATCTCTATGATCTGAAAACTAACTTCCACAGTTAATTTGTTACTGAAGAAACCAAGCTCTGAAACAAATTGTTGGAAATACTAAGATAGAGAATGAATCAGTATTCCTTAGAAATTAGCACTTAAAAAACTTTTTAGAGCATTAGTTAGTCTTCAATTATTATTAATGTTTATGCAGTAATAACAGTAAATAAAAGAACACAATAATTTTAGGTGGAAAACCCCTTCCGGGTAAAAAAACACCGAATGTTTTTCTAATAAATTCTTTATTTTTTCAGCCCCAACTCAAATGAAAGCAACAAATTCCTATAATTCTAAAAAGACATTCTTCTCCAGCTCACACTGTAAGGACGTCCCATTGTCCTCATTTTTTCAGTAGTCAACGAAATGTATGGCCGAACATGATAGACCAACCTACCACTCTGAAGTGTTCATAGGCTCCAACCTGTAGATGATTTCATGCACCACCCTAGCACCTCCTTGAGAAACTATAATGACTGAAATGAGACAAGAGCGTGGATTCCCATACTACGGATAACGATCCATGATACAATATGCTATACAATGAGTTTGATCGAACACATAATCACACTATGACTTTCAACCCAACCATGATATTATCCCAACAAAGGCTCCTATACCCCACAATCATACATTTTCGTCTCTAGGTAGATTGACTCTCTTACAATAATGACTCTTCAAATGATGAAACTTTTACAAATGACTCTTTTACAACTTTACAATGATGACTCTTGGCCTTGACACTTATTCACAATATACAGATGGCTGTCATGTTTTCAAAGGATGTCCCGCTATAATGCTTCCTTTGATTTGATATTTCTGCTCTTGAATTATTGCTTGAAGTTGTACTTGAATCTTCTTCTACCTACATGAAATTTTTTCCCGATGAAACTAATCCCAAAACAAAACAAAATACCCTTAATCTTACCTCCACTTGAAAAATGCACGTAAATGCATAATAATGAATAAATACAAATACAAATTACAATGTGTACCTAAAGTTTGCTTCCCACTTTTGTTGTTGACTTGCTACAATAGTAGAAAAAGACTGCCACTCTTGATATAGGCCTAGACTTTATGCAAGACTATATCCAAAAGTTGTCCATTGATTTTTGATGTGTGGTCCTTACTGCAGTGATCCTTGAATGCATGCTTTTTCTTTCCTTCTAGGAGCTCAATATTGAATATGTTGTACCTATGTAATTTTGGATCTCCAAGATCTCAAATTTTGTCCCGTGGTATCCCTCTAAGTCTTCTTTCCAACCTGATAGGTTTGATCTATATTGGATTATTCAAGAAGGGGTTATACCCAATCTCCCACAATGACCTGTTTATAGATTGGTTCTGTAGAGTGCACTTGTATTTTTGCTGTTGTGACCTTCGACCCTGAAAATTATACTCAACAAGCTATAGTCTGTGCTAGTTTTGTGACTAGTTATGAAATTTGAGTCGAATGCCCAAAGTAAAAGTTATGACGATTTTCCCAACATCACCTGTTTGACATAGAATTTGGGAGATTGCAAAAAGCTTAACCTCCTTAGATCATATCTCTAAAATAGAGGGAACCAAGATTTGAAATTCAGTCATGAGGTTCATAAAGATTTTGGCTCAAAAGGGTTTTAATTTAAGTTGAGTTGTTTGAAGCCATGAAATCCCTACTAGAGGAGGATATGAGGGTCATTATTTATATGAATGTATTGAGTTGAGAGGGTCCTAAACAAGTGAAATTTGGAGGGATTTTAGGAGAAAAAATTATTTATTATTTATTGACTATTCAATGACCACAATCAATTATGAGCTCCATGCCACAACCCTGTAGGGTTTTAGCTAACTGACTAGGGTTACTAACTTCAAACATGAATATCTCTCAAACTGTGAAGAATTACTTGGAGTGTCACATATCAACGGAAACATCTAGATGAGTAGAATCCATCTAGAAGATACATGAGTCAAAATAGAGTGAGTTTACAAGTCAAAATTCCCATGGAAGATTGGGGTATCCCCTAGTGCTACTTGGGTTGACTTCAATGACAACCACTTCTCAACAAGTATTAGACTAGAGTTTCATTGAACAAATCAATTTTTCCCAATGTTTTTGTTGAATGTTTCAAGGGTTAAACTTTTGTGATTAACAATAATACTAAGCAAAATATGGTTCCAATGCCTCTCAACAAGATGTTAGGTAATTGCATCACGTTACAGGTGCATTCGAGCAATCTTACCTATATTTAAAGCTGACCACTTCTAGTTCATAAGAGGTTGAGCTTCTTTAAATTAATAGATTTTTCATTTCTCTAGCAAAATCTTGTTTTCACGTAGTCAAAATTTACCAACTTCCTTTCCCAACTCATATTGTTCCATATACAATAGAGTTGTGCCAAACATTAATGCCTTTAAAAATTTCAAACTGATAGATACATTAAACATTTTAGCAAGCATATTGTGTTCTAATGGTAAATTAGAGTACTTTTAGTAAGATATGATAGTCTTAGTAATGTCCCTAGGTAATCAAAGTAGTAGGCCAATGAGAATCAAAATTACAACTAGTAGTTAATGGGTCATAAAATAGTTAGTTAATGGGTGCATTGTTAAGGCATATATTGTATAATGGTCGCTAGTTCAAAACACCATGAGTGTCCTACCTTCCCAACTCTTAACAAGGGTTTATGAGAGAAGGGGAATCAACCTCGTGTCATACGAGACCCGCTTAGTTGCCAATTTCTCTATTCACCAAAAAAAAACAAACAACAAAATGAAAAAATTAAGGAAGTATTAGAGAGGAGAGAAAGAACATCTACTACTCAAATGTAATGTGTAACAATTTCATTCTAAAAACAGACGAATAAATAAAACAAAAAAAAACCATGGTCAACGTGAAGATGAAAATGAAATGAACGATAATGTTTTTGAAATAAAGAAAAATAACAATAACTACTTATCATTATAGGTTAAGTAGCAGAGGGGAAAATATGCCTCTCTTTCCCTCTTGATAATTGTCAACATGCAGATGAAATGCCTAATGAGGTCCTGGGGAATATATTAACGAGTAAAGGACAATATATGGGTAATCACGGGAGAAAAGAAAATGAAATCAATGAATTTAACCTTCCAGTCAATAAGAATCTAACAATAGAAGTTTGAGTGAGATATTAGCATTGATTAGTAAATCCATGCTAAAATCTTACGTACTCATACATGGCCTTGTGGAAGGAGGTACTGTATCCATTTAATAGGCAAGATGTACATCGAGTCCTATATTTTTTGTGCATTATGGCCAATGAGTTTGAATGGCACTTACTGCAAGGAGTTGATATAGGAAGAAAAGACAAAATCCACCTAAGAAGGTGGGTCGTACATAAGCCTCATAAGTCATATTGAGGTTCAAATTGTAACAATTGACTTGCATCCATGAATGATGAAACTCTTGGTGACTTTGTCTCTATTTACATACTATGGTAAGAACTAGAGTGTCTGGTGAGAACAAAAGTGCCTAATGTGCATTGAATATGATTAGAGCCTTGACCTTTGTCAACTTAAAACTAAAAAAATGATGGAAGGAATTCATAGTGTGTATATTTGGGTCAACAACACAATAGGCCCTTTTATTTTTTAAAGAAAAGCTAATAACTAATCGATAAAGAGGGATTTGAACCAACTTAGACGTTACAAAAATCGTCATCATTTGTGAATTGTTTACAACAAAAAATCAAACTTTTGTGTTCATGTGAACCAACCTAACTCTAACCAAATTCATATGAATGAACCTCACAAACCTTGGTATTATTTTGAATAGAAATTTTGAGCTCTCATTACATTTCTTCCAATGTCAAACATGAAATTGTTTCCACTTCTTAAAGAAAACATCGAAACCCATCCACAACAAAAGTAGCATAGGCTGATACAATGGTAGTGTGTCAGCCAAATATTTAGTTTCAACAAAGGATATTATTCATTGCATTGATGACTGCTCCAAGATATATCATTGTTTTTGGAATAGAGGTATCATTAATATGTACTCTCAAAATAGGGCTTTTAGGGTTAACATATTTTGGGTTTGTGACTCTCAAGCATGATATTAGCAAGTTGTCCTACTACATTTATGGTAAGAGGATCTCTTTTAATCCTCCATGGGCCTTCCCTTTGATATAAGTTTCCTTCATCAATTTGTTGTAGATTGGTATCTCCTTGATTTATTGAAGAAGAGGTCTCACGCAAATATATTTATCTAATTTAAACAAGTGTTTTTTATTTTATTAGGATGCTTTCTTTCCAACCTCTATGGAAATGGTGTAACAAGAGATACTAAATTTGTTGCATATTTCTTTTTCTTAATCTCTTCCTCCTTTTGGTGTTTAGATATATCTTCTTGCATATGACTTTCACAGTTTTCAATGACTAATAGGAGTGGAGGATTCGTGGTTTTCTTCCATGAATGAAAGTGCATATCATTGATTTAAAGACAATTTAGGGAGTAGGTCTTAAAATCGGAGGGCTCAGTATTGTACACATGTTGGGTCTGTTTCTTTTTTTGATTTGGTGCAGGTTGATCTGGAATTGGTGGTGCTCTTGGTGGCTATTGGATAGGGTTTTGAGGAGGTGTAAAATAATTAAGCATTCAGAAAAGGTACAAGAGTTGAGCTCTCCAAATTGATGGAAATGAAATAGAGAATTGAGTTGTTGGATGAGTTGAGTAGAGAATCCAGTGTGTCTATCCCTTCAAATTTAAAATATTTTATGCATAAATTTTGGTTCTCTAACTTTGGGACATATGCATCTAGGGGGGTTTTCTTTAACATGTTTTCTAATGTGGGGATCATTAGTATATGACCCTCTTCCAGAGAATATGTTCCCACTATAAAACACACCTGCTTATAGAATTGATGAATTGATCAAGTAATCTTTTGGAGAGCATTATGTAAGTTTCTACAAAGATCTTGGTTATATCTATGTACTATATTAATGTCTATAGTGTATTGTTTTATGTTTTAATAAGATTAAGACTTCCACTATGTATGATTTACTGCAAACTATATTTTGGAAAAGGATTTTAAACATAGTTACGAAGAAACCACTAGATCTAGCGTAAATTTGGTTGTTAGTAATTATGACATATGGCATCTACTTGCTTTGAATTTGACATAAGTAGTGCCTTGACAACACAAAATTATAATTAATTATGTAAAATGGAACAATACTTGTTCTAAATTGATATACATAATATTTTGGTGTTACTATTGCAACAAATGGCAAGTAGGAAATAACTGAGAGGTGAAATGGGGAGAGCATTGAAAAAGTCGGATAGATCAAAATATAACTGGTTCTAAATAGAACATAGTGAAGTAGATGAAAATATGCATGTGCCTAATAGAGATTTGGCTTCTAAGAACAAAATCCAAATAAAAAGAGTTACAAAAAAAAAGTGTCCATTTCTCTAGGTTACAAATACAAAGAGTCCAATTATATAGCCAATAGACTAATAACCTCTTGATACATCTTCTGTGAGCTATGCATAGCTCTCACCTATCACTGTAGCTCAAGTTTCCCAGGTAAATTCACTCTGTAGAGCATGAAAAAGATATTTTTCAGGCAATTGAAGCGACAATTTGCTAAACAATCTTTACCAACTACCTTCAATGGTTATGTGCTTAAACCCCATGAAAAGAGAATACCAATGTTCAAAGATGATCAGTGAAGTTCAATAAATTCCATATGGCTAGAGCTAGATCCTTTGAAGGACCTTTGAAGGAAAGTCTCAAAACTTACATCAGGACTCATCATTGTCATTTGTAGGGTATAATATTGTTCATAGGGTTTGCAATTAATTCTCATTCATATGTTTCAATATTATTATGTTGGTTTTATAATCCATTGGGTTTTTAGTATTATTAAAATATTTATTTTTGGCTTTCTATATCTTGGGTGCATAATTTTATATCTCATGGGTTTATTATTCCTTTTAGTTTAAGTATAAATTCCTTGGGTTTATTAATGTTAGGGTTCATATTCCTAGGGTTTATTATTATTCTGTTCTATCTATCAATTCCTTGGGGTTTCTTTTATCTAGCAGTTCATATTATTCATAGTGTTTGCACTTAAAATTCAACCCTGCAAGGGTTGAATATTGTTCCCTTGGGTTTATACTTCTTTGGGTATTTGTTTTTAATTTGTTGAGTTTAATATTGTTTATAGGGTTTGCAATCCAGTCTCATCCCTATGGTTGAATGTTATTCATTTGGGTTTATATTTCATTGGGTTTTGTATAATAATGCAATCAACCATGCGAAAGTTGGCTAAACATATTTTTTCCAGGGGGTTAAAAAAATTATCTTTGGGTTTTTGTACCTTGGGTTTATAAAAAAAATTCCCCTTGTTCTATTGTTCCTTTTTATTTACAATATTACCTTTTGTTTATGAATTCCTAGGGTTTATTTATTTAAGAGTTCATATTCCTAAGCTGTAATATTATTCATAGGTTTGCAATTAATATTCATCTATAGGGTTTAATATTTTTCGTTTGGTTGATACTCTTTTGGGTTTATAAAAAAAATTCCCCTAGCTCTATTGTTCCTTTTGATTTACAATATTACCTTTTGCTTATGAATTCCTAGGGTTTATTAATTTAAGGGTTCATATTCCTAGGTTGTAATATTATTCATAGGTTTGCAATTAATATTCATCCATAGGGTTTAATATTTTTCGTTTGGTTTATACTCTTTTGGGTTTTGAGTATTAAACTAATTTTTTTTTTTATTCAATGGCTTTATTTTCCCTTGCATTTATTAATGGGTTGGGATTATTATCCCTTGGGTTCATATTAGTAGGGTATAATATTGTTCATAGACTTTGCAATTAATACTCATACCTCGAGTTCAATATTATTCTCTTGGGTTTATAGTTCATTAAGTTTTTAGTATTAATGTTTAAATGTTTATAGTTCATTATGGTAATATATATTACTATAGACTAATATACATTTACTAACCACATTAGTAAATGTATATTTATTAATGTATATTATGTTAGTGTATATTACTATAGTTTAAATGTATATATATAATTGTTTATTTTTAACTAAATTCATAGATCATCCAAAATAATGTATAATTTCTATATATTAACTTTACATATTATATATAGATGTTCATGTAAAGAATATTATATAAATTACATATATTATTAAATATTATAAATGTAATTGATATAAACCACGATTAATATAAAATTATATACTTCTTATCTTATTAAACATTAAAAAACTACAATAAAAATTCCCGATCTTGCCATACTTTTTCCACCTTTTACTTTCTTGATTTGGAAAGGTTTCTGCCACCCAATCGAGGAAATTTTCCATTGCTTAATTTTCCTTCATTTAAAAAGGTTCAACTACCTAACAACATAAACGATCTTGTCGTTCTCAATACCTCCAACGTTGACAATGGCTGTAAGCGTCATCATTTTCAGTTGGAATGGATGTAAGTGTCAACCTTGGAACAGTTGACTTTTATTATTTAATTTTAAAGCACATATCACTGTCCATTACATTTTGCCAGATTTGAAGGTCAACGACATTAATGACATTTAGTCGAAAGAACTCTCAAGAGTTTAAATATTCATTACATTACGTATTCAAAAAGTCAATGGCGCTTGGGGTGAATAAATCCACTTCTGTTCCGCCACAGATCCTGGGGCTGTCCATTATTCTCTCAGACGAGCTTCACTGCTGGTTGACCTATATTCATTGGTAGCTCTCTGAACGGTTAATCTTTGGAAAGTCCTGTATTCCACGACCGGTTAATATTAAATGTTTGCAAAGATCTGTTGTCTAGAAGCCAGAATTATTCAAATCTCCACTGGATAGTGAAAACAATTTCAGGTTTTGGAATGGCGTGTTGCGTACACAATGGAGAATAGAGAAGAAAAATAATTGGAAAAATAAACTGGAAACTATGTCATTGAACTTAAACATTTAATTCCAATAGTATTTTGAGAAGTTCTTATTCATCGTCATAAGTGACGGTTCGTGCCATGCAGTCTTCGTCATAAATGATGTTTTGGGTTGGGTTGGAGAAGTTATATAAAGCTAAGCTCTCGATATACACAACCACGTCGATTGATCCAACTTTTGCGTGAGTATCATTCGTTCAACCGTAGCACGACAGATCAAGTAGATAGCATTCCAATATGGCGATGTCGATGGACGGCCCAACAATGCAGCAGCCAGAAGAAGGTACTAAGCGATTTCCTGCAAGAGTAGCCCGCCTTTGATCGTTGGCAACGTGTAAAGCCCATGGGGAAGACTCTCCCTATTTTGAGAGAAGAAAAATAATTGGAAAAATAATATCAAGAATAGGACATGTGAAATGTGGTATCAAAACTAACTATGACTTATAGAGACATAGAGATATAACTGAAACCCTGAATATACTTATTTTGTCCTACAAAAACATATGTCAAAGATGATACTCAGATTCAAATGTAAACACTAATCATACACACCTTGATGTAGGAGACTTACCATTCACTGTTGATGTGTGGTCCTTACTGTAGTGATCCTTAAATGCATGCCTTTTGTTGCCTTCTAGGATCTCGATATTGAATATGTTGTATCTATGTAATTTTAGATCTATAGGGTCTGAAATTTTGTCTTGTGGTAGCCATCCAAGTCCTCTTTCCAACCCCATACATCTGATCATTATTGGATTCTTGACAAAATAGTTATGCCCAATCTCCCATGGTAACCTTATTATAGTATCATTTAGTACACCGAACACATATGAAGTACCACGTGTAAATGTCGTGACCTTAGGCCCCAAAAATGATACCCAACAAACTACCATCAGTTATATATCTATCACTATTTATGAAATTTGGATCCAATGCTCAGAGAGAAAGTTATGACGATTTTACCATCGTCGCTTGTTTGACATGGAATTTGGGAGCCTGCAAAAACCCTAGCTTCCTCAGATCATATCTATGAAATTATAGCCCACCAAGGTCTAAAATTCGATAAAGAGGTTCATTAAGATTTCAGATCAAATGAGTTTTAATTTCATCCTTTGAAGCTTAGCCAAAAAAAATTAAAGCTAAAATTCCATGATGACCTATTTGAAGCCACAAAATCCCTACTAGAGGAGGATGTGAGGATCACTATTTATATGAATGTCTTGATTTGAGAGGGTACTTAACAAGTGAACGTTAGAGGGATTTTAGGAGGAAAAAAACACGATCAATTATTGACTATTAAATTACCACAACCAATTATGATTTCCATGCCACAACCTCATAGGGTTTTAGCCCACTAATTGGGGTTACTAGATTCAAACACGAATATCTTGAAAACTGTGTAGAATTACGTTGTGTGCCATATATGAATGAAAACATTGCGATGAGAAAAATTAATCTAGAAGACCCTTGTCTCATAATAGAGTAAATTTTCAAGTCAAAAGGCACATGCAAGATCGTGTTAGCCCATGGTGTTTCCTAGGTTGACATCAATGACAACAACTAATCAACATACCTCATTTTGAGATGATTATGATGACCATGCTGTTGTTATTTGAGTATCTTGTAGAGTTTTCCTTGTGGTACGGAAAGATGATTTTGAGGAATAAATTACTTATGTATTTCAAAAACTCTTTTATTCTTACATTAATTAATTTTTCAATTATTGTGTGATTGATGATATGACCTGACAGTAATTTCTACATTATATTAAATATAGAATTTTATCTATTTAACTAGGATTGTATGGATAATAGTGAGTTAGGGTCAAAATTACTATAGTGTACTTAACCCCAAATACCTCAAAAGGTGTAATATGTGTCCAAATATGTGAAAATGTGTTCTTACCCACAAAAAAATCTACTTGAGGGGGAAAACACATTCAAATACATGGAAGATCTTCCATTAGGATTATTTGTCACCCATTCTTACCTGCAACATCCGCCAACCACCTCCTTGAAGAAGGTGTCCAACCTCAAGATTGAAGTAGGAGTTTGACCCAACCCATGTGTAACTTAGTGCTACATAGTATAATCTCAAGTTGGGTGTTCATCTCGTAAAGCCCATTTTTTTTAGATGCTTCATCCACATGCTCTTAGGTCATAGTTTTAACCTAGAAAAAAGGATCTCCATCAATGACATGAAAAAAGAGAAATTAATCCTTGTAACCATACCTCCAATTACATGTAAAACAAGCTCGAATGGATCCTCATAGTGAAATTAAATTTGGAAGAACCTTCATCAAGCCAACCATACACCTTCTATATGCATGTTCTTTCCTTGGATGATGAAGACTTCTCAGGCTAGATAGAACAAAGTCTATGGTCTCCAAGTCTCTCCATGTAATTTCTAACTCTCACTAAAATTGAAAGATCCATGATGTGCTGGTGAGATAAGAAATCCCATGAAAAATGGAGACTAAGACATGCATTTTCAGGTAGTATTAGTCCCCTTTAAATAGCCTTAGAATAGGTCTTGGAGAAACACCCTGCTTGATGCTTCAGATCATGCTTAGAAATATTTAGTGAGTAAACCCTATCGCAAAAAATATCTCACCAAAACAGTCATTAAAGTTACTCTAAATTTCTTATGGGTGCAACACCACATCCCTACACTTGTGGCTCCACTTGGTAGTTTTTTAAGAAACCAAAAATGGACTCCAAAAAAAAACTTCCTAGGTAGAGAAAGAGAGCCTAAAAATAGCTAATTTACATAAAAATACCCTTCTCACTTCACCCTTATGGTAGTGATAGATCTCAATGAACATGGTTCTATGTCCATGCATGTATTATTGGAAGGACTTAGGGGGGGTGAATTAATATTCCTTATAAATTAGCACTTTTAAATATTTTCAGAGCATTCATTAATCTTCAATATTTATTAATGTTTATGTAGTAATAACAGTAAATAAAAGAACACAATAGAAACAAGAATTTTAGGTGGAAAGCCCCTTCTAAGTCAAAAACCATTGAACGCTTTTCTAATAAATTCTTTAATCTTCAGTCCCAACTAAAATGAAAGAAACAACTTCCTAGAATTCTAGAAAAGCATTCTTCTCCGGCTCCCACTTGGAGGATACCCGAACGCCCTGATTTCTTGAGTAGTCAAATGAATGGATGGCCCAACATCCTAGACCAGCCTACCACCCTGAAGCATTCACAGGCTCCAACCTATAGACGACTTCATGCACCAGCATAGCACCTCCCCGCCACCATATAATGACTAAAATGAGACAAGAGTGTGGATTCCCATACTAGGGACAATGATCCATGATACAATATGATTTACAATGGTTTTTATCGAACACCCAATCACACTATGATCTACAACCCGACTATGACATCATCCCAACAAGACTCCTATACCTCCCAATAATGCATTTTTCACTCTAGGCAGATTGACTCTTTTAAAATAATGACTCTTCCAATGATGACACCTTTACAAATCAATCTTTTAAAAATTTACAATGATGACTCTTGGCACTGACAATTCCTCACAATATACAGATGTATGTCATGTCTTCAGAGGATGTTGTGTTGAAATGCTTGCTTTGATTTGATAATTCTTCTCTTGCATTATTGCTTAAAGTTGTACTCGAATCTTATTCTACTAGCATGCAAAATTTTCCTAGCGAAATCAATCCCAAAATAAAACAAAATACCATTCAACTTACAATGCATACCTAAAGTGTGCTTATCACTTTGTTGTTGACATGTTGTAGTAGTAGACAAAGACTCCACTCTTGATATAGGCCTGGACTCTATGCAATACTATATCCAAATTTTTTCCCTTGACTACTGATGTGTGGTCCTTACTGTTGTGACCCTTGAATGCACGTGTTTTCTTGCCTTTTAGGAGATCGATATTGAATCTATTGTATCTATGTAATTTAGGATCTCCAGCGTCCCAAAGTTTGTCCTATGGTAGCCCTATGAGTCCTATTTCCAACATGATATGTCTAATCAAAATTGGATTCATCAAGAAAGAGTTATGCCCAATCTCACACGATGACCTAATTATAGACTTCTTCAGTAGAGCGAACTTGTACTAAAGTCCCCGTGTCACTGTTGTGACCTTTGGCCCTAGAACTTCTACTCAACAAACTAAAGTCTGCCCTTTTTCTGAGAATATTTACGAAATTTGGTTCTAATGCTTGGAGAGATTGCTATGACAATTTCCCCAATGTCATGTGTTTGACATGGAATTCGACAACCCACAAAAATGCTAACGTCCTCTGATCCTATCTTTGAAAATATAGCGATCCAAGTTCTGACATTCGGTCATGATGTTCATCAATATTTTGACTCAAATAGGTTTAATTTTCTCTTCTGCAGCTTCACAGATAAAAGTTATAGCAAAAATTCCATGAGGACCTGTTTGAAGCCACAAAATCCATACTAGAGGAGGATATGAAGGTCATTATTTATATGAATGTCTTGAGCTGAGAGGGTCCTCAACAAGTGAGCATTGGAGGGATTGTAGGAGAAAAAATAATTTATTAATTATTGACTATTCAATGACCAAAACTAATTATGATTTCAATGCCACAACCCCATAGGGGTTTAGCCCACTAATTGGGGTCACTAAATTCAAACACAAATATCTCTCAAATTATGAATAATTACTTGGCGTGCCATATATCAACAGAAATGTCTCCCCGAGTAGAATCTATCTAGAATATCCTTGACTCATAATAGAGTAAGTTGTCAAGTCAAATGGTCATGGAATATCGAGATAGCTGCTGGTGCTGCTTGGGTTAACATCAATACCAACAACAGACCAAAAGTCTCCCCCCTTGGCTTTGACAGAAATACAACTACTCCCCCTGCAATCATGACACCTCATCTTACTACCTTCTCTCCCCCTTTGTCATCAATGGAAAACGGTAACTCCCCCTGACAAACAACCATCCTATAGACCTATACACACCTCTGCTCCCCCTTTCAACTTGATTAGATAAGACAAAGAGTCTAATGAAAACTTAGGAGAATACCAAGATTTTGGTGAAGATACTCAATTGTTTCATGTGGTAACGGTTTACTAAATATGTGAGCAATATTTTCCTTTGTGCCAACATATTCAAGCTTGATATTCGTTTAAGTGACCTACCCTCTAAAGAATTGATATTTAATCAGAATGTGCTTTGTTTTGGAATGCATCACAAGATTCTTAGAGATACTTATGGCGTTGGTGTTATCGAAAAACATGAGAATAGGATCATCAAACTTGACTTGAAGATATTGAAAAGTTTGCTTAATCTAAATAAATTGAGTAAAATAAGTTAATGCCACAACGTATTCTACTTCTGTTATGGATAATGAGATTGAACACTGCTTTTTACATAACCATGAAACAAGACAAGCACCTAAAGAGAATTTTGCTCCACTGGTGCTCTTACGATCATCAACACTTCCTGCCCAATCTACAGTTGTATAACCATGGATGATAACATCATTTCCTTCAGGATACCATAGACCATATTCTGTTGTTCCCTTAAGATATCGAAGAATTATTTTTGACAGAAAGAATATAATATTATTTTGGTGGTGCTTGGAATGTTGCTACTTTTCCAACTACCTATGTCACATCAGGCCAAGAAGCTATCACATATAAGAGACTAGCAATCATGGATCTATACAACATTTGGTCCACATCCTTTGACGAATTTTCTAAGATTAAATTGCAACATGTTACCATGGTGGTAAGGACTGGTTTGCAATCTTCCATCTCGAATTTCATGAGAATTTCTTGATGTACCTGGTTTGGTATATGAATATTCCTTTATACTGCCAAGAAATTTGAAGCCCTAAAAAGTATTTCAGTTCACCAATCATAGACATTTCAAACTCACTTTGCATTTTTGTGACAAAGTTTTTACCTAATATGTCATCGTTGCTTCCACAGATTATATCATCCACATATACTTCAATAATCGTTAGGTTAAATCTCAATCCACTTTCACATAAAGATTTATGTCAGTTCTTCCTTTCTTGAGTCCCTGTTGATGTATATATCTGTTAAGATGAGCATACCAAGCCCTAGGATCTTGCTTGAGATCATATGGCGCCCTCTTTAAAATCTAGATGTAGTCTTCTTTGTTACAGAGTAGAAAACCTTTGGGTTGTTCAATGTAAACTTCTTCCTCCAATTCACCATTTGTAAAAAGTAATTTAATATCCATTTGGTAGACCTTGATTTTTATTGAGCAAGGATAAGTGAAAAACATCCTGATAGCTTCCATTCTGGCAACGAGAGAAAATGTTTCTTCAAAATTGATTCCTTCAACCTATGCATATCCTTTTCATACTAATCTTGCCTTGTTCCTGGTAACTTATAATCCTTAAACTATTTTTCTCCCCCTAAACCTGCATTGAAACTATAATCTTGTTGAAACTACCTTCCTAACAATCATAGACTTGTGCCATATACAACTGCATAGACTCCTTCTCTGCAAACATTAAGGAGTCAACAAGCCAGATTGTTCAAAATAGTGAGTCACCTAATGGGCCATCTTAACTTGAGTCATTATCTGAAGCAACTGCTAATTCCTCATGACCTTTTGCTTTTACAAATTCTGAAAGCATAACCACTGAAACTTTGTTATCTGCTTTGTCTTCCTGTACCTGTTTAGTTTTCCAAAACTTCTTATTCCTACAATCTTGAGCCATCTGCCCATATTTTTGACACTTGAAGCATTACATTTTTTCCATAGGTGATTCCATCTGATATTTGCAACCACGAGAACTATGCACATAGTTATGGAATTTGGAACATTCAATATTTGACCCATCTAGCATGTATTCTCTTATGACAAAATCATTGTGGAACTTGTCTCGTGATCTTGCAATCTTGCTTATAGGGTTTTGGAGATAATCACTATACCCGTAAAAAAATCCACAATCCGTAGCGAGATGTCCATAGTTATCATATAAAAAGAAATAACCATTAAATAAATCTGCGGACATGAATGGTTCATTTAGATGTGATGGTCCTTGATAGTTGTACCTGCCAAAAAATTTACAATCCTTTGGTATATGTCCATAGTTAGTGCATGAAAAACAAAAATCATTAAATAAATGAACGTACCTCCAAGATTTTCCATTCTTCTTTGTAGACGGTGTTGTAGGTTGTTGTGGTCCTTTATTCTTGATTTCTCTGGTATTGTTCTTTGGAGTTGTAACATTCTTCTTTGTGTTTTCACTTTGATCAAATTCCTTCTTATAATCATCCTGCGAAGATTTGGAGCTTTTACCTTCATTAAATCAAGCTTTACCATCTTTAATTCCCTTCATTTTTTCTTCTTCATTTGTGTCATATTGTAAGTGTTCTTTTTGTGATCCCTTAAGTTTATTGATCTCATCATGGGTTGCATCAAATCTTCTTTCTTTTCAGCAAGATCTTCCTAAAACCATATTTTCAAGATTTTCCTTCTTTTTTCTGCCTCCTTAATGTGTAGCTTGAGAAGAGTGGTATTCTCTAGTTCTCTGTTGAGAACCTGTATCTGTTCCTTCTACTTCTAATTTTCAACCCTGAGCCTCATTGTTTCTATTGAAGATGTTTCTAATTCCTTTTGCATTTTGTTAACAACATATATTTATCTTTGATCATATTCCTTCCTTCCAATGTTTGCTTCGTGCATCTGTTGTGTGATCCTGCTAATCTCTGCAAACGATGTGTCGAGTTCTTGTTTCTTCTGTTGGACTTCACTCTTGAGGTCTTGTGTCATTGTATTCATGATTTCTTGCAATTGAGTTCTAAGACTACTAATCATCTTCTCATACTCTTCATTTTATTTGATGAGTTCTTTTGCTATCTTCAATTCTTCTTCCATAAGTCTTGTCTTTTCCTTTTGACTTTTGAGTTCCTTTATCACCTTGATCACTTGATTTTGAAACTCTGATTTACTCCTTTCTCCCATTTCTTCATCATAACCAAAAGGATATGAATTTTCAATAACATCTTGACCTGTTTTCTTTGTTGAATAGAGATTATGAAGCCTTTCCCAAATAGGTTTAGCTATTGAACATTGACCAACTTTTGTTTTCAAGGAATTTGGAAAAAAAAATCAAGATTACATTCATGGCCATTGAATTGTACTTTTTATCTTTCTCAGTAGAAATGTCTCCAAAAACAATTGATTCCAATACTCCATGTGCCTGCAAATGTAATTCCATCTTGGATTTCCATATCCAGTAACTATCTGCATCAAAATCAGGGGTTAGTATAGAATAATCACTTTCTTCAGATTTTGTTGTACCTGTACCTTCCTTTGAAATCCTTGTAACCTGCTTCTTTGACTTTCCAATCTCTATGCTCTGAAAACTAACTTCCACAGTTAATTTGTTACTGAAGAAACCAAGCTCTGAAACAAATTGTTGGAAATACTAAGAGAGAGAATGAATCGGTATTCCTTAGAAATTAGCACTTTTAAAAGTTTTCGAAGCATTAGTTAATCTTCAATTATTAGTAATTTTTATGCAATAATAACAGTAAATAAGAGAATGGGGAAGTAATATATTTTCCTTCATGAGGATGCGGGAGGACAGAGTAGCGATGGCGACCAGCGACAGTTAGGGTTTTTGACAGTCAGGGCAACCTGCGGCGGCAGGGCTCCTGCACTGAGCACCCAGACCTGACACGGGTAGCGGACTCTCCTGGCTGCAGACGGATTGGGCGGTCTTAATGGAACCCCTGCAGGGGGATGGGGCAGCTCCTTCGCCCTTCATTGGAGGCCAACAAGGACCAAAGGGTAATCCCAGCACTGACTCAACGAATCAAGTCCAACCCACAGGGGAACAACAGAATGCGACGGATCCACCAGCCTCAAATGATCAACCAAAGGTTAGTTCCTCTACCTGTAAACCGATTGCCATTCATAGGCCAGAAGTAGAACTACCCAGTGATAGAATCAATGGAAGAATCCAATATATGAGAGACCACGCCCTTATTGGAAAATTTTTGGGTTTTTGGCCTAATGAAATTGCTCTAAGAGGATGGATCAACCATAAATGGAAACCAAAGGGTGAGATAACCCTCCTTCTAGGTCCAAAAGGATTTTTCACAACCATTTTCAACTGCCTGGAAGACAGAAACAAAGTTTTTGATGGGGGGCCATATTTCTTTAACTCGGCTGGACTCTACCTCAGAGAATGGGTCGCCCGTTTCAATCCTGACAAGGAAGATCTAAGCTATGCTCCAGTATGGATCAGACTATACTCGTTGCCATGGGAATATTGGGGGGAAGACTCTTTAAAATCCATTGGATCAGTGATAGGAGATTTTATCAAAGTGGCAGAAGAAACCAAAACAGTGAGATACACGACATATGCCTCATATGCTAGGATATGTGTTTATATGGATTTAAAACAGCCTTTACCAGACACGGTAAGACTCTTCCATGAAGATCATGACTGGATCCAAGCGATCAACTATGAGTAGGTGCCCTTTCGTTGCAGGAAATGTCATGTTATTGGGCATCTCTTCCGAGATTGTCCCCTAAACAAGAAAGTAGATACTCAAATGAACCAAGAACCACAACAGTAGGAGGGATCCACAAAAGTGACAAACAGAAGGCGTGGAGGAAGGAAAATGAATGCACAGCCGAAGTCAGCACCTGCAGAGAACTCCATTCCCTCTACCAGCAATAGCTTCGAAGTGCTCGCAAAAACGACAACACAGGAGGAACCAAGTAAGGAACAGTCAGCTTCTCAAGTGTCTATGCAGGCGAAAACAATCTCAACCCAACAAAATGAAAAAACTTAGCCGGTTTCCGAAGCCTGGAACAATCCTGCAATGGACATTGATAATCCTTCACAGAGCAAGAATAAAGGGAAGGAAGCCGAGGAAAATCTGCACGACATACAGTTCATGGACGACGACAGTGAACATATAGACATAGGGGAATTCGATCTGCTGGGTCTGGAACAAGCCTGCAAATCAGGCAACTTTGATAAGATCCATGACACCCAAGTTGAAAACTTAGTGGAAATATTAAACAAGGCCCAAAAGAAATACTCCCTTGGAGTACAAACAGGCAGTAAGTGGGATGGTAAATTTGCCTCCAAAGATAGCAAGAAAAGAGGAAGGAAAACAACACTGGAAAGAACAATCAAGCTTGGCGAAATCCTGGTGGACTCTGGCCGATATGCCAAACTCACCAAATATTTCAACACCAACTTCAAATCTTCTCAATGAAGTTAATATCTTGGAATATAAGAGGGCTCAATGGCCCCAAGAAAGGGAAACTCCTAAAAATCTGATCATGGAAGAAAAACCATCAATTTTATTTCTACAAGAAACCAAATGTACGTTGAATTTTCTGGAAAAAGCGGTGGCTAAAGCATGGCCAGGAGGTCAAATAATAGCAGTAGACGTGAAAGGGGCTTCAGGCGGACTTGCCATCTTATGGGATGCAAGAAAGATACAGCTAGATAACATACATGCTAATAAAAACTTCATTCAAGCTGTTTTTCATCTTCTGGGCACTAACATTTATGGCCACCTCACGAATGTTTATTTCCCACAAGAAACGCAGTAGAAGGCAGCAATCCTAAAATCACTAGAGTAGCTAAATACAGATAGGATGCACCCGCTTTGGGTGACGGGAGGAGACTTTAATATGACAGCTACATCAAAGGAAAAGCTCGGTGGCCGTTGCAGAAACAACAAGGATGGCACGCTATTAAAGGATTTCATACAAAATAATTGGCTCATAGATCTTCCTACAGACAATGGTCTCTACACATGGATGAACAAAAGAGTAGCACCAATGCAGATTGCCTCCCACCTGGATAGGTTCCTAATCTCTGATAACGCCATCCATGTAGGAGGAGAATTCAAGGCCCACATCATTCCATTTTCAGGTTCAAACCATTGGCCCATCGAGATGCTTTGGAGTAGGTCGGGCAACAATATTAAAAAACCTTTCAGATTTGAAGCTTTTTGGCTAACTCACCCCGAATTCAAGGACTTCATCACCACTACATGGCAAAACAGTAATCCAACTGAGAACTCCAATATGGCAAGATTCCAAAAAAAACTACAATTGCTCAAAGGAGAAATCAAGAGATGGAATAAAAATACCTTTGGCAACATTTTCAAGGAAAAGGATAAGATCCTCAAATATCTAAAAAATATTCAGCAGCGATTAATCCTTGAAGGGCGCTCAGAGGAGCTAGCACAAAAGGAACAAGAAATGGACGCAAAACTCCTGGAATGAGAGAGACAAGAGGAATTATTATGGAGACAGAAATCTCGAATCCGATGGTTGAAGGAGGGAGAGAAGAACACCAAGTTCTTCCACAGAACCACAGTGCAGAGAAGGATGCATAATCAAATTTCCCAGATAACTAATGCTCGGGGAGATAAGATGGAAACCTGGGAAGATATAGAAAAGGAATTCCTTCAATATTTTAAGGCAATGAGTCAGGAGCCAGCCACGAACAGAGCAGAAGCTATAGACGACATTACTAGGCACATCCCGCGGCTGATAACAGAGGAGCAGAACTCCCTGCTTCTCAAGCCCATAAGTCTCCAGGAGGTTGAAATAGCTGCAAAATCTTTAAAGATCGGCAAAGCACCGGGTCCTGATGGATTCTCATCAAATTTTTTCCATCACTTTTGGGAATTAATTAAATGGGAAGTGTGGCAAGTTGTGGAAGAATCACACAGCCTGCGCTGGATGTATCCAGGCTTAAATGCCACTTTTATAGCTTTAATCCCTAAAGCGGAGGACTCCAACTCCCCTGAGAAATTCCAGCCTATCGCCCTGTGCAACATCATCTACAAGATTGTCTCAAAGGTTGTGGCATTAAGATTAAAACCACTCCTCCCAGGCATTATCTCTCCTGAACAGTCTGGATACGTCGAAGGAAGGCAAATCACTGACGGAATAATTCTCTCACATGAAATTATTCACTCTCTAAAGCACTCAAAAAAACCAGGTATGCTTCTAAAAATCGATCTTTCAAAAGCTTTTGATAGTATAAGTTGGGATTACATTAAAAAAATCCTAAGTGCGTTTGGTTTTCCCAATGCATGGATTAGATGGATCATGAGTATGATCTCGTCTTCTTTCTTCTCCACCTTGATTAATGGAATCCCCACCTCAACCTTCCGTTCCTCAAGGGGACTGCGACAAGGTGATCCTCTGTCTCCGTTTTTGTTTATCATCATGGCGGAAGGCTTGGATAGAAGCCTTACCTCCGCTATCCAAACCCGTGAGCTCAAAGGTATCAATCTTCACAATGCTCCCACCGTCTCCCACCAGCATTTTGTAGACGACAACATGATCTTCGGCCACTCCTCAATCCAAGAAGCCCGTTCTCTAAACTCGCTTCTTACTAACTTCTCTGTTGCCTCCGGAGCTTGTATTAACAGAATCAAATCCCAGATTTTCTTCTTCAATACTCAACTGTCTACTTAGCGAGCCATAGCCCATATCCTGGGCTTCTCCATCGCGTCCCTGCCCTCCAAGTACCTAGGAGCCCCCCTCCTCGACTCAGCCTAGAAACACTCCTCTTGGACCTCTCTTCTGGAAAGACTGGAAGCAAGACTTTCGCTTTGGACTCATCGCTCCCTAAACATGGCCAGCCGCCTAGTGCTTATCAAGGCAGTCTTACAATCCATGCCCTTATACCTATTCTCTATTATGGCAGCACCAAAGTGGGTCTTAAAAGCTATAAAAAATTTGCAACGAAACTTCCTCTGGGGCAGCACAGGTCTCAACAGAAAATGGGCATTAGTAAAATGGGAGAAAGCATGCCTCCCTAAGAAAGCAGGAGGAATTGGTCTTCGGGATCCTGAACATAGTAATAGGATCATGGGCGCAAAAATATGGTGGAGATGGCTATCATATCCAGGGACACTATGGGCACGATTCTGGACAGCAAAATACGCTAACAATCTTCCTCTGGAGGAATGTATCAGAATGACATAAATAAGCAAAGGCTCAACTATATGGAATTCAACGATACTGCACAGGGACCTTATCCAAAAACATAGTTTTTGGGAGGTAAAGGGCGGAGGCACAGCACGTTTCTGGACGGATTCTTGGCAACAACTTCCAAGTTTAGCTCACACAATCCAAGATATTCCAGAGCACCATATTCACTCACAGGAAACGGTTAATCAATTCTGGAAGGATAATCCTGAGTCTGATCACCGAACCTGGCGAGAGGCTCAAGAGATCATTCCAAATAGCCCGGCAACAGCTCAAAGGTCTCTGGCTAATGAGCTACAAAAAAGAAGGATTCTCAAAGAAAACAATCAGGATAAACTGAGGTGGGGATACGAAGAGAAAGTTACATACACAACCAAAGAAGCTTATCTTATCACCCTCAAAGATCAGTTGACCAAGGACAAATTATGGGAGAAAATCTGGAATCCTCCGATCTGGCCAAAAATCTCCACTTTCCTTTGGCTCCTATCCCACAATAGAGTTCTCACTTGGGACAATCTCAGAAAAAGAAAATTTGAAGGACCCTCAATATGTCTAAATTGTAATCAGGAGGAGGAAACTACTGTGCATCTAATGCAACTATGCCCATTCAGCAGAAAGATATGGGAGAAAGTCACCTTTAGATGCCAAAAGGAAGGCCACGAGTTGGGAGATGTAAACAATACTCTACGCAAATGGCCCCAGCAACCCTATCAAAGTAACATCCTCAACACGCTCTGGCAAATTATCCCTGGAATAGTAATGTGGAACCTATGGAAGGAGCGCAATCGTAGAATCTTCAAAAATCAGTCAATGGATGAGCAAGAAGTATGGAAGATAATAAACCAGAACATACAAGAAACACTCTCCATTAAATGCTGGTCTCAGGAGGACTTTCCATCCAATGACAAGGAGCAAGCAATATGGCATAATTGGCAAATCAATCTACAATCTTCCAACTCTCCTACGAGCAACTCTAGCAGACAGCAGGATACCCCTTCGATCTGGTCCCCTCCACCCATCAATACTTACATGCTAAACTTTGATGGGGCTTCCAAAGGAAACCCTGGACTCACAGGATATGGCAGAGTGGTCAGAAATCATCAAGGTCAAGTACTCAAAGTTTTCTTTGGCTCCATTGGATGGAATACAAATAATGTGGCTGAACTGGAAGGTCTCTAGAGAGGCCTTTTCATGGCTCAGTGAGAAGGACTTTTGCCTCTAATTGTAGAAGGCGACTCACAACTTTTAATCAACATGGCTATCAAGATACAATAGGGAACAGAGGCTCAAAAGGTCAGTAGGAGCTGGAGAATGGTTACTAGGTTGGAGCTTTTGCAATCCTGGCTAAAGGACAACAAAGCAATAACCTTCAACCACATCAGGCGTGAGGGGAATAAACTTGCAGACTTCATGGCAAATGTAGGAGTGGATAGAGGGAAAGACCATTTCGAAGGTTTACCTCAGGGTAACATCTCAGAGACAGAATGGCCTACCTATCAGGAAATACTAAAGAATGACTCTAAAAGAAGGGTTCAAGATCACCCGGATGTGGGTGTTAATCATGCTATTAATGTCTAAGCGCTCTCCACGCGTCGGGCACATGAAGCCATGCTCCAGACAGGTGGACGCCATGTGCTGGAAGCTGGCCTCCGTCCCATTCAAGTTAAATGGCCTTAATGGCCCTTCAATGCAGCAGAACTCCCGAAAAATTGCCTGCATATTTCATAGGATGGCGCCTTCAATCCCTTCGTCTGGTTTTAAGCTCGGCTCCGGTCTATTTTAGCTCACTGTTGATGCCCGAATGAAGAAGGGAGGCTCTGTGGATTTCATCCATTGTGCAATTCTGATGCTTTGTCCCCTGTCTTCTCTGGCGAACTCGACGCTTGCCTTTGGGTTGCTCTGCAGCCCGGACAACCACGGTGTTGACAATCTTGCTGGTCGTAGGAGGCCTCTGGTAACAAGGCCTCGCACTAAGCTAGCGGTTGGGCATCCCAGGCTTAATATGGCACCTCGAACTGGTCATCTGGGGCCACGTAGGGGACGCAATTATAGTCAGCGAGCCGGCATGAGAGGAAGGGGCCAAGCAAGCCCGAAGCGCCTCTCTCCTCTGGCTGTAGCAGAGCCTCCCTCCTCTGATTCGGATTATTCGGGCTTGGACATCAGTAACTCTGTTCAGACAACGACCCTCCATTATCGTCGCCGGAGAGACAAGCTCGTGGTCAAAGCAATGATCACTGTTATATTCTCTAAGGAGAATGAGGAGGAGGATAATCGGAAGGACGACATAGAGGAACAGGTGCCTCCCTCCTCGGATGACCCGGACAGCTCTTAAAGCCCAGAGTTCCAAAGCAAGGTAGATGATGAAAGCACTCAAGGTTTTTCAGCTGAGCAGGCGGAGGCTCTTAGGGAAATTGGTAGCCTTAAAGGCAAAGAGCCCATGGAGGTGGCTAAAAATCCAATGGACGCTCTCATGGAGACTCAGAGCAGCAAGCCAGCCTCCCCTCAGAGCAAGGTCAGGGAGGAAGAATCTGAGGATTCTTTTGACTACACCCTGTATCTCAAATTGCCCCCTGGAATTGATAGGCTGGAAGATATTCCAGTGGGGATGGAGGTGACTTGGGAGAGGGATCCGGTTAGAGCAGAAGAAGATAGGAAGAAGCGAGCTCAGGAAAGAGAAGCGGAGGAGAAGCAGAAGCAAAACAAGTGAATCGGTTGCATCAGGGGTAAGTCAATGGCTTCAAAGGCGCGACATCTTCTTTTTTTGGTTTTTGTTTCATTGGGAGGCGACTAGCAATGGATGCATTCATGCATGGCACCCCTGTTCTTCTTGCGGTTTATGTTCCGGCTATGGGTACTGTTCACCTGTATTTTCTCTTACCTTGCTCATATAATGAACTTTATAGCAGTTAATTCCCCTTCGGATGAAGTTTTTGTAACCTCTGGCTCGCATAAGCAGAGGATCCAGGTTGACAAGGAATTTTTCGACAGAGAGCTAATCATGCGCTCTCAGAGGTTCTTACCTCTTGTAAATACTTTTTTTGTACTTTTAATATAATTAGTTCAGTCTTTGCTCAACAAAAAAAAAAAAAGAAAACAATAAATAAGAGAACACAATATACACAATAATTTTAGGTGGAAAACCCCTTTTGGGTAAAAAACCACCGAATTCTTTTCTAATAAATTCTTTAATCTTCAGCCCCAACTCAAATTAAAGCAAAAAATTCCTATAATTCTAAAAATACATTCTTCTCTAGCTCCCACTGGAAGGACGTCCCGATGCCTTTGTTTCTTCAATAGTCAACAGAATGTATGGCCCAACATGATAGACCAACCTACCACCTTGAAGTGTTCACAGGCTCCAACATGTAGATGAGTTCATGCACCAACCTAGCACCTCCTTGCGAAACTATAATGACTGAAATGAGACAAGAGTGTGGATTCCAATACTATGGACAACGATCCATGATACAATATGCTTTACAATGAGTTTGACTGAACACACAATCACACTATGACTTGCAACCCAACCATGACATTATCCCAACAGAGGCTCCTATACCTCCCAATCATACATTTTTGTCTCTAGGCAGATTGACTCTCTTACAATAATGACTCTTCAAATGATGAAACTTTTACAAACGACTCTTTTACAACTTTACAATGACGACTCTTGACCTTGACACTTCTTCACAATATACAGATGGTTGTCATGTTTTCAAAGGATGTCCGCTAAATGCTTCCTTTGATTTGATATTTCTGCTCTTGAATTCTTGCTTGAAGTTGTACTTGAATCTTATTCTACCTACATGAAATTCGTCTCTCGATGAAACTAATCCAAAAACAAAACAAAATACCTTTCATCTTAACTCCACTTGTAAAATGCACGTAAATGCATAATAATGAATAAATACAAATACAAATTACATTGTGTACCTAAAGAGTGCTTCCCACTTTTGTTGTTGACTTGCTACAGTAGTAGAAAAAGACTGCCACTCTTGATATAGGCCTAGAATTTATGCAAGACTATATCCAAAATTTGTCCATTGATTGTTGATGTGTGGTCCTTACTGCAGTGATGCTTGAATGCATGCTTTTTCTTTCCTTCTAGGAGCTCAATATTGAATATGTTGTAACTATGTAATTTTGGACCTCCAAGATCTCAAATTTTGTCCTATGGTATCCCTCTAAGTCTTCTTTCCAACCTGATAGGTTTGATCTATATTGGATTATTCAAGAAAGGGTTATACCCAATCTCCCACAATGACCTGATTATAGATTGGTTCTGTAGAGTGAACTTGTACAAAGTACCACCTTTCACTGTTGTGACCTTCGGCCCTGAAAATTATACTCAACAAGCTATAGTCTATGCTAGTTTTGTGACTAGTTACGAAATTTGAGTCCAATGCCCAAAGTGAAAGTTATGACGATTTTCCCAACGTCACCTGTTTGACATAGAATTTGGGAGACTGCAAAAAGCTTAACCTCCTCAGATCATATCTCTAAAAATAGAGCGAACCAAGATTTGAAATTCAGTCATGAGGTTGATAAAGATTTTGACTCAAATGAGTTTTAATTTAAGTTGAGTTGTTTGAAGCCATAAAATCCCTACTATAGGAGGATATGAGGGTCATTATTTATATGAATGTCTTGAATTGAGAGGGTCCTCAACAAGTGAAATTTTGAGGGATTTTAGGAGACAAAATTATTTATTATTTATTGATTATTCAATGACCACAATCAATTATGAGCTCCATGCCACAACCCCGTAGGGTTTTAGCTAACTAACTAGGGTTACTAACTTCAAACATGAATATCTCTCATACCGTGAAGAATTACTTAGAGTGTCATATATCAACGGAAACATCTATATGAGTAGAATCCATCTAGGAGATATTTGAGTCAGAATAGACTGAGCTGTTAAGTCAAAATTCCCATGGAAGATTGGGGTATCCCCTAGTGCTACTTCGGTTGACTTCAATGACAACCACTTCTAAACAACTATTGGACTAGAGTTTCATTGAACAAATCAATTTTTCCCCATATTTTTGTTGAACGTTTCAAGAGCTAAACTTTTGGGCTTCACACTAATACTAAGCAAAATATGGTTCCAATACCTCTCAACTAGAGGACACA
Source organism: Pinus taeda (assembly GCA_000404065.3). Lineage (NCBI taxonomy): Eukaryota > Viridiplantae > Streptophyta > Pinopsida > Pinales > Pinaceae > Pinus > Pinus taeda. Next base: position 145,340 of record APFE031498553.1, read on the forward strand.
AGGAAAATGTATAAGGAAATGCAACAATTTTTGTTGGATATTCAAATCTTTTAGTGGAAGATTTCCTTTAATTCAATGTATGTCATTAAATATTTCAAACTACATTCCAATTCTAATATAAGAATTAGAAATGTTCTTTCAAGATGTTAGGTAATTGCATCACGTTACAAGTGCATTCGAGCAATCTTACCTATATTTATAGCTGACCACTTCTAGTTCAGAAGAGGTTGAGCTTCTCTAAATTAATAGAATTTTCATTTCTCTATCAAAATCTTGTTTTCATGTAGTCAAAATTTTCCTACCTCCTTTCCCAACTCATATTGTTCCCTATACAATAGAGTTGTGCCAAACATTAATTCCTTTAAAACTCACACTGATAGATACATTAAATTAGAGCATATTGTGTTCTAATGGTAAATTAGAGTACTTTTAGTAAGATATGATAGTCTTAGTAGTGTCCATAGGTAATCAAAGTAGTAGGCCAATGAGAATCAAAATTACAACCAGTAGTTAATGGGTCATAAAACAGTTAGTTAATGGATGCATTGTTAAGGCATATATTGTATAATGGTCGCTAGTTCAAAACACCATGAGTGTCCTACCTTCCCAACTCTTAACAAGGGTTTATGAGAGAAGGGGAATCAACCTCATGTCATACGAGACCCACTTAGTTGCCAATTTCTCTAGTCACTAGAAAAAACAAACAACAAAATGAAAAAATTAATGAAGTATTAGAGAGGAGAGAAAGAACATCTACAACTCAAATGTAATGTGTAACAATTTCATTCTAAAAATAGACGAATAAATAAAACAAAAAAAATAACCGTGGTCAACATGAACATGGAAATGAAATGAATGATAATGTTTTTGAAAGAAATAAAAATAACAATAACTACTTATCATTATAGGTTAAGTAGCAGAGGGGAAAATATGCCTCTCTTTCCCTCTCGATAATTGTCAACATGCAAATGAAATGCCTAATGAGGTTCTCGGGAATATATTAACGAGTAAAGGAGAATATATGGGTAACCCGGGAGGAAAGAAAATGAAATCAATGAATTTATCCTTCGAGTCAATAAGAATCTAGCAATAGAAGTTTGAGTGAGATATTAGCATTGATTAGTAAATCCATGCTAAAATCCTACATACTCATACATGGCCTTGTGGAAGGAGGTATTGTATCCATTTAATGGGCAAGATGTACATCGAGTCCTATATTTGTTGTGCATTATGGCCAATGAGTTTGAATGGCACTTACTGCAAAGAGTTGATATAGGAAGAAAAGGCAAAATCCACCTAATAAGGTCGGTCATACATAAGCCTCATAAGGCATCTTGAGGTTCAAATTGTAACAATTGATTTGCATCCATGAATGATGAAACTCTTGGTGACTTTGTCTCTATTTACATACTATGGTAAGAACTAGAGTGTCTGCTGAGAACAAAAGTGCCTAATATGCATTGAATATGATTAGAGCCTTGACCTTTGTCAGCTTAAAACTAAACAAATTATGGAAGGAATTCATAGTGTGTATATTTGGGTCAACAACAAAATAGACCCTTTTATTTGTTAAAGCAAAGCTAATAACTAATCGATAAAGAGGGACTTGAACCAACTTAGACGTTACCAAAATCCTCATCATTTGTGAATTGTTTACCACAAAAAATCAAACGTTTGTGTTCATGTGAACCAACCTAACTCTAACTAAATTCATATGAATGAACCTTACAAACCTTGGTATTATTTTGAATAGAATTTTTGAGTTCTCATTACATTTCTTCCAATGTCAAACATGAAATTGTTTCCACTTCGTAAAGAAAACATCGAAACCCATCCACGACAAAAGTAGCATAGGTTGATACAATGGTAGTGTGTCCGCCAAATATTTAGTTTCAACATAGGATATTATTCATTGCATTGATGACTGCTCCAAGATATATCATTGTTTTTGGAATAGAGGTATCATTAATATGTACACTCAAAATAGGGCTTTTAGGGTTAGCATATTTTGGGTTTGTGACTTTCAAGCATGATATCAGCAAGTTGTCCTACTACATTGATGGTAAGAGGATCTCTTTTAATCCTCCATGGACCTTCCCTTTGATATAAGTTTCCTTGATCAATTTGTTGTAGATTGGTATCTCCTTGATTTATTGAAGAAGAGGTCTCCTTACGCAAATATATTTATCTAATTTAAATGAGTGTTTTTTATTTTATTAGGATGCTTTCTTTCCAACCTCTCTGGAAATGGTGTAACAAGAGATACTAAAATTTTTGCATATTTCTTTTTCTTAATCTCTTCCTCCTTTTGATGTTTAGATATATCTTCTTGCATATGACTTTCACAGTTTTCAATGACTAATAGGAGTGGAGGATTCGTGGTTGTCTTCCATGAATGAAAGTGCATATCATTGATCTAAAGAGAATTTAGGGAGTAGGTCTTAAAATCGGAGGGTTCAGTATTGTACACATGTTGGGTTTGTTTTTTTTTTGGATTTGGTGCAGGTTGATCTAGAATTGGTGGTGCTCTTGGTGGCTATTGGATAGGGTTTTGAGGAGGCGTAAAATAAATAAGCATTTAGAAAAGGTACAAGAGCTAAGGTCTCCAAATTGATGGAAATGAAATAGAGAATTGAGTTGTGGGATGAGTTGAGTAGAGAATCTAGTGTCTGTCCCTTCAAATTTAAAATATTTTATGCATAAATTTTGGTTCTCTAACTTTGGGTCATATGCATCTAGGGGGGTTTTATTTAACATGTTTTCTAATGTGGGGATCATTAGTATATGACCCTCTTCCAGAGAATATGTTCCCACTAGAAAATACACCTTCTTATAGAATTGATGAATTGATCAGGTAATCTTTTGGAGAGCATTATGTAAGTTTCTACAGAGATCTTGGTTATAGCTATGTACTATATTAATGTCTATAGTGTATTGTTTTATGTTTTAATAAGATTAAGACTTCCACTATGTATGATTTACTGCACACTATATTTTGGCAAAGGCTTTTAAACAAAGTTATGAAGAAACCACTAGATCTAGCGTAAATTTGGTTGTTAGTAATTATGACATATGGCATCTACTTCCTTTGAATTTGAAATAAGTAGTGCCTTGCAAACACAAAATTATAATTAATTATGTAAAATGGAACAATACTTGTTCTAAATTGATATGCATAATATTTTGGTGTTACTATTGCAACAAATGGCAAGTAGGAAATAACTGAGAGGTACAATGGGGAGAGCATTGAGAAAGTCAAATAGATCAAAGTATAACTGATTCCAAATAGAACATAGTGAACCAGATGAAAATATGCATGTGCCTAATAGAGATTTGGCTTCTAAGAAGAAAATCCAAATAAAAAGAGTTACAAATAAAAAGTGTCCATTTCTCTAGGTTACAGATAAAAAAAGTCCAATTATATAGCCAATAGACTAATAACCTCTTGATACATATTCAGTGAGCTATGCATAACTCTCATCTATCACTGTAGCTCAATTTTTCCAGGTAAATTCACTGTGCAGAGCATGAAAAAGATATTTTTTAGGCAATTGAAGCGACAATTCGATAAAGAAGCTTTACCAACTACCTTCAATGGTTATGTGCTTAAACCCCATGAAAAGAGAATACCAATGTTCAAAGATGATTAGCGAAGCTCAATAAATTCCATATGGCTAGAGCTAGATCCTTTGAAGGACCTTTGAAAGAGAGTCTCAAAACTTACATCAGGACCCATCATTGTCATTTGTAGGGTATAATATTGTTCATAGGGTTTGCAATTAATTCTCATTCATATGTTTCAATATTATTATGTTGGCCTTATAGTCCATTGGGTTTTTAGTATTATTAAATATTTATTTTTGGGTTTCTATATCTTGGGTGTATAATTTTATATCTCATGGGTTTATTATTCCTTTTGGTTTAAATATCAATTGCTTGGGTTTATTAATGTTAGGGTTCATATTTCTAGGGTTTATTATTATTCCATTCTATTTATCAATTCCTTGGGTTTTTTTATCTAGCAGTTCATATTATTCATAGTGTTTGCACTTAAAATCCCTTGGGTTTATACTTCTTTGGGTATTTGTTTTTAATTTGTTGGGTTTAATATTTTTTATAGGGTTTGTAATCGAGTCTCATCCTTATGGTTCAATATTATTCATTGGGGTTTATATTTCATTGGGTTTTGAGTAATAATGTCATCAACCATATTGAAAGTTGCTTAACCATATTTTTTCTAGGGGTTTAAAAAAATTATCCTTGGGTTTTTGTACCTTGGGTTTATAAAAGAAATTCCCCTCCCTCTATTGTTCCTTTTGATTTACAATATTCCCTTTTGTTTATTAATTCCTAGGGTTTATTAATTTAAGGGTTCATATTCCTAGGTTGTAATATTATTCATAGGTTTGCAATTAATATTTATCCATAGGGTTTAATATTTTTTGTTTGGGTTTATACTCTTTTGGGTTTTTAGTATTAATCTATTGGTTTTTTTATTCAATGGCTTTATTTTCCCTTGCATTTATTAATGGATTGGGATTATTATCCCTTGGGTTCATATTCGTAGGGTATAATATTGGTCATAGACTTTACAATTAATACTCATACCTCTAGTTCAATATTATTCTCTTAGGTTTATAATTCATTAAGTTTTTAGTATTAATGTTTAAATGTTCATAGTTCATTATGGTAATATATATTACTATAGCGTAATGTATATTTATTAACCACATTAGTAAATGTATATTTATTAATGTATATTATGTTAGTGTATTTACTCTAGTTTAAATGTATATATATATTAGTTTATTTTTAATAAATTCATATATCATCCAAAATAATGTATAATTTTTATATATAATGTACATTATTATATATAGATGTTCATGTAACTGTATATTAATATAAATTACATATATTAATTGATATAAACCACGATTATGCCAGTAATAAAAAAATATATCCTTCCTATCTTAATAAACATTAAAAAACTACAATAAAAATTCCCGAGCTTGCCATACTTTTTCCACCTTTTACTTTCTTGATTTGGAAAGGTTCCTTCATTTAAAAAGGTTCTTGAATACCTCCAATGTTGACAATGGCTTTAAACGTCATCAATACCTCCAACGTTGACAATGGCTTTAAACGTCATCATTTTCAGTTGGAATGCCTGTAAGCGTCGTGTCAACCTTGGAGCAGTTCACTTTTATTTTTTATATTTTAAAGCACATATCACTGTCCATTACATTTCGTAAAGGATGTGGTATAGTTTAATGGTTCGCCAGATTAGAAGGTCAACGACATTAATGACATTTAGTCGAAAGAACTCTTCCGAGTTTAAATATTCATTCCATTACGTATTCAAAAAGTCAATGGCGCTTGGGGTGAATAAATCCACTTCTGTTAAATCCGCCACAGATCCTGGGGCTGTCCATTATTCTCTCGGACGAGCTTCACTGCTGGTTGACCTATATTCATTGGTAGCTATCTGAACGGTTAATCTTTGGAAAGTTCTATATTCCACGAACGGTTAATATTATGTTTGCAAAGATCCGTTGTCTAGATGCCAGAATTATACAAATCTCCACTGGATTTTGGAATGGCGTGCGGCGTACACAATGGAAAATAGAGAAGAAAAATAATTGGAAAAATAAACTGGAAACTATGTCATTGAACTTAAACATTTAATTCCAACAGTATTTTGAGAAGTTCTTATTCATCGTCATAAGTGACGGTTCGTGCCATGCAGTGTTCGTCATAAATGGCGTTTTGGGGTGGGTTGGAGAAGTTATATAAAACTAAGCTCTCCATATACACAACCACGTCGATTGATCCAACTTCGGCGTGAGTATCATTCGTTCAACCGTAGCACGGCAGATCAAGTAGATAGCATTCCAATATGGCGATGTCAATGGACGGCCCAACAATGCAGCCGCAACAAGAAGGTACTAAGCGATTGCCTGCAAGAGTAGCCCGCCTTTCATCGTTGGCAACGTGTAAAACCCATGGGGTAGACTCTCCCTATTTTGACGGCTGGAAGGAGTACGATGCTAATCCCTACCATCCAATAAACAACCCTTCTGGAATCATCCAAAAGCTGGCTACATACGCATCCAAAGGCATCGATTTGTGCCGAGGAGGGCTTGTCAACGTTTAAGAGAGTCGCTCTCTATCAACGTTTAAGAGAGTCGCTTCTCGCGGAATGTCCAGTTTTTCGTTGGTTTCTTCACAGACACAACACCTGATTGCCTCAATGCTATCTGACATGGAATTTGTAAGAAAATATTTAGCAGAGAATAGTAGGAGGTTACGGAAAAGACACGAAATGTTCGTTTCTGGTCTGCATGTGGCTGGCATCAATTGCCTGGATAGCAACGCGGGTTTGTTCTGCTGGGTGGATCTCAGACATCTTCTGCAATCGTGTAGCGAAGAAGGAGAGATTCGACTGTGGAAGATAATCTTAAAAAAGATTGGTTTAAATGTTTCTCCCGGTTCGTCTTGCCACTGCAGTGAGCCTGGGTGGTTTAGGTTCTGTTTTGCCAATATGACCGATCATACTGTGAAAGAATCATTGAATCGGATTCAGCGCTTTATGGAGAGCAGGAGATCGAATCAGCTCTATGATGATGGGAGAGCATATGGAAAGAATACAGATGGATCTAAAGAAAATTTCAATTTCACTGAAAAGCACTCAGTTGTTGACGTCAACGAATGTCCCTTCAAGTAGATATGTGGGTCGGAAGAAGCAACCAGAGCGGAGGAAAAACAAGCACAGTTAAAACGTTGGGGTTTATTAGTTAATTAAAATAAAGTGGTAGGAGAGGCTAACCAATTCTTGATCTTATTTTTGTGTAATACCAAGACTACCCGCCTTCCACACATAAACTTGAGAGCTTGGTACGTGATGTGATTATCATTGATATGGTCATGGCTGGGTTTATTTTCCTTATATGTTGTAAAATAAATGTTTTCAACTAAATATTCTTTATATATTATAAGAAATATCTCCATTACTGTTGATTGAAAATCGGTATTCTTTATATATCGTAGGAAATATCTCCAATCACTGCTGAGTGAAAATCGGATGGCTGATATTTACATCGAACCTGCCGCAATTTACTTTATGTGAAAATGTTGTATAAATATGTCTAATTCTTTTGAAACTAATTGTTGCAATATACTATCTTCATTACCGGTATAGTCATGTGTATGGGTCTGTTAATTTTTCTAAAACTAATTGTTGCTGTACCACGATTTGATGGACATAGTATTTGTGTTATTGTTTTGTTTATGGGTATGTTTATTTCTAATGAGATTTCCACACTTGTAAATTTATGATTAAATGGTAGACATGTAATATCCTAAAATATTATAGTAGTATGATAATTATTATGTAAATAGTAGAGTTAATATCTTAAAATATTATAGCGGTATGGTAAAATATATTTTTAAAGTAATTGATTTTGTTTTTTTTTCTCAATTAAACTCTAAGTTGACCTATTTCAATCTCTGGAAGTAGTTTCGGAAAATTTAAAAATTTTATTAAATGAACGGACCTATTTCAATCTCTGGAAATGGTTTCGGTAAATTTAAATTTTTTAATAAATAACGGATTGGTATCATATAACGTGATGGACCGTTATGATTGGGTCTTAAACAATTTTTAGTTATTTTATATTAAAATTTATATTTAGTTATTTTATATTAAAATTTAATATTTGACAAAAATATTGACAACAAAATTTATATTTAAAATAAAATATTTATAATACAAAATTAAAATTTAAATGTAAAAGAAGAATTTGAGATAAGGATTCTAGTTTTAAGACAAAAACAATTTCGAACAAAAATGTTTTAAAACAAAACTTTATATTTAATAGCTCGATACAAAAATATTTTAAGACAAAACTTTATATTTAAGTCAAAACTATATTAAGACAAAATTGTTTTAATACAAAATTTTATATTTAAGACAAAAAAAAGTTTCAGACAAAATTATTTAAGACAAAACATTATATTTAAGACAATGGCCACTTAAGATGAAACCCATTTAAGACAATTAACAATTAAAACAAAAACATATCAATATAGGACAATATTATCTAGCAACTGCAAAGTTTACTTTCACAGTGGACCCTAAGTCTCTATCCTTGCATCCAATTGTTGACTTATGCCTATAACAAGACTGCTATTTCACTTGCCATTCACGTTATCTTATATAAAGACAATGATTTGTTGGTCTCTTTGTTTTGTGGGGTTAGCCGACTCTAAAGAACGTGACAACTTTTACTAGCAATATTTCCTAGACATCCATTCCTCTTCTGCCCTTTGATCTATGCTGATACGATTAGAGACAACTTGTATGTCAATGCATTCAACACCACCACATGGAGGGCACTTTTAAGGCATTTTTTTAAGACAACATGATTTTTTTTGTCTTAAAAGTTTCAATACAAGGCGCTAGTTGAGAAAGGTAAAGGTAAAGGATTAGGGGATCTTTGTTGCACTATTTATGGGTTCTTTAGGAAGTGGAGAGATCAAGGCCGACAAAAATAGATGGGATTTAGGGCAATGGAGCGCGACAATAGAGGTATGCTTCATGAGAGGAGCAGAGGAGGAACTTTCATTGAACATGGATAGGTAGTAACATAGTTGGAGTACTTTTTGAGGTCTCCATCAATTGTGTTATAATATCTTTTCTTTATTGTTTCATTTATTTTGAACGATAATTCTATTTGCTAGTTATTGTTATCAGCATATTGTTGTGCTAGAACTCCTTAATGTCATAAAAATATGGATTAAATTCACATGAAGCATTTCTGAAAAATGCAGCAAGAAATTCTCAATTTGAGTTCTCCTTCATTAAATTGAAAAAATATGAACTTCCACATGAGTAGACAATTGGATGCAATTAGCTTGTGTGGCATCACTTGTGTCACCTAGTTTACTCAGTATATTATTGTTGGATGAGTTAAAGTTTAGTTAGGCATGTGAGACTGCTAATTTGTAGGAATCAAAGTGAGTTATCTCAAGTTCTTTTAAGTTACACTAGTTTTAATTGTTGGAGGAAGTAGTGGAAGGTCAGTTGTGGAGTGGGACTTCAGTCAAACTCAATGATCATCCAATTAACTGATGAATCGACCCAAAATTGCTAGTGCATACAAAAATTTGAGTTCCCCAACTGTGGTGGAGATTCCAGGGAAGTGTAGCATCAGTTATAGACTAGTATTGAGTGTACAAGTGTTGCATGCAGTAATATGATCAACCTTGGGAATTGCACAATCCATTCTAGAAAAAATCCTAAGTAGTAAGGGCCTAGTTTCTGAAGGAATTGCTCAAGGAAATAAGGGCTCGAGAAGAAGAAGAAATTGACTAAGTTTGGGCCAGAGCCTCTTTGTGAGAAGAAAGATAGGTTATTCACTCATATTTTCTTCTCAGTTGATTAAAGAAATTGTAATACATCTCTATTCATCAAATTAAAGAAAGCAAGCATTAGTTTTTTTAGCATATTCCTTTCTCTTGGAGAAATATTATGTGCATGTTTGTTATTTCTTATTACATGTCTAAAATTCTTGTTCTAAATTGTGCCTTAACTCCTGCAGAGTAATATAGTAGGTTTGTAACTTGTGATTTTGCTTTAAACTTCATGAGAAATTGCAAATGAACACCATACCTTGTACCTAGTATCAGAGTAGGATTCACATATCGAGCAGGAATTTTGAAGTCATTTCTAAGGAGGCTCGAATTTGTTGTTCAGTGTAGGTGGATCACTTTAGAGTTGAGAAGATGAACTTCAACGGGTTGAGTCTAGAGTATGCCTTGGAAGCTGGCTCTAATTTCATCACATGGAAGGATCACATGGAGGAGGTATTCGATGAAAATGGATTGTTAGAATACATCAAGAAATATTTTGCAAGACGAGTGGAATTGGATGCCCAAAACCTTGTTCAGTGGAAGAAAGATGTAGCAAATGCGAGGAGTAGGAGGGAATACGAAACCTATTGGAGGGAGTACGAGACCACAGTGTCACCAATCTTCATGTGAAGGAAAATCCTTATGAAATGTGGTAGGAACTCACATATCTATTCCAAAATAGTAGTGACCACAGGAAGCTGGCACTTAAGGATAAAATTTGAAATATCAAGATGTAAAAGAATGACACTATCTTGTAGTATCTGAGCAGGTTCTCACAACTTCGTGATGAGTTTGAAGGAGCAGGTGTTACTATTTCAGAGGATGAATTGTTAAGCCTAGCCATTCTTGGTCTTCCCAGGAGCAACATAGCTTTTAAGATTCAGTGAATGAGAGGGATAAACTATCGAATTGGGAAAGATTATGGTCTTATTTGGTAGAGGGGGAAATAAAGCAGAATACTAGAGATGGGACATCATCCAAAGGTGAGGATGAAGAAAAAATTGCATTGGTTGGAAAGGGAAAGAAGGGGAAAGGGAAGAAATCTCAAACAAAACTAGAATCCTGCCAAGGCAGAAAGAAGAAATATGTGTCAAAAATTAAATGCTTCCATTGTAATGAATACGGCCACTATGCCATGAAGTATCCACACGAAAGGCAAGCAAGAAGACCTTAGGAGGAGCACCAAGTGACACCTTAACTTCATTATTAGAGCTTTACTTTATCCTTATCACATGCATGTCCATCACAGTGGTGTGGAGTGTGTGGTACTTGGATTCAAGTGCATCATTCCACATGACAAGGTGTAAAGATTTTTTTAGTAACCTGGAGGAGAAATATCTCTAGATGCACATCAAGATAAGGGATGAAATAAGGTATATCATGACCGGTATTGGTACGGTAACCTTTTAGTGTGATTTGGGCTCCCCTCTCAAGCTCAAGGATGCCATGTTTGTTCCAGGCCTAAAGAAAAATCTTGTTTTTGTTGCAATTTTTGAATACCATGGTTAGGATGTGATCTTCAACAAAGGAAAAGCATTCCAGAGACACATAGCCACAAGATAGCTGAAGTGGATTGGGGTTCATGTGAAGAACTTGTATAAGCTAGATGTGGAAGACTGTGATGCATTAAGCACTAAGGTGGAGAAAGTGTAGGGCTACGATGTGAGTGAAATTTAGGACATAATAATTGGTTTTTTGCATCATGGCACCTTGAAGATTATACAACAAATAACCACAAGCCTCCCAAAAGGAGAATTTGAGTAGTAGGATGTATGTAAAGGATGTACATTTGACAAGCACACAAAATCCACATTCCATGATCGAGACAACAAAGCACATGTAGTATTAGAAAGGATCCACTCTGATGTTTGTGGACCTTTCTCGACAACCTCCACTACCAGACACAAATATTTTGTCAATTTTATTGACGACTTCTCACGAAATTGCTTGATCTTCTTCATGCAGAGGAAACATGAGAAATTCTCAAGTTCATAGAATTCAAGCCATTGGTTGAGATATAAACTAGTAAGAAGGTTAAGACTCTCAAGAATGATAATAGACATGAGTACATGTCGAATGAATTTAAAAATTTAGGTGTGAAAGAAGGCATTCAATGAGAGTTAACAACACTGTGCAACCCACAACAAAATGGGGTGGATCAGAGAAAGAACCATGGCATTGTGGGAGCAGTGAGGATAATATCACATGAGAAAGGCATACCACTCCATTTGTGGGCTCATGAATGCAACACAACAATCTATCTGTAGAAACAGATTCCTCATCCGATCCTCGACATGATTACACTAGAGGAGGATTTTTGAGGGAGAAAGTCAGATCTTTTGCAGTTCAAGATTTTTGGAGCCTCTATTTACTTCAACTTCTTTGAACAATCAAGGAATAATCTTGATTTGACAATGAAATTAGGGGTATTTATGGGTTACACGGAAACTCCCCACAACTACCATGTGTACTTTCAATTCCTTAGAATGACAATTGTTTGAAATGATGTAAGGTTTGATGAGGATAAACTAATGTGATGCTCTCTTGAGAGGGAGATTTAGATGCCACCAGAAGAGGAGCTTCTAACTCCAAAGGAGGAGCCTCATGAAGTTATGGAGCAGCCACAAATTGTGGATAAGAGAGTGTAAATATTCACTCAAGTAGAACCATCTAGAGAAGGTAGAAAGAGAACGAGAGATGTTGCTAGACTTGTGCAAGATGTGAGAGAGAATGAGGGAGCTCTTTCAAATTTGTGCTTTCAAAGGAAGCCACCTGAGACATACACTAGATACATGGATCTAACGCCTAAGCTTATAGAGACTAGGTCATCCTCTTTCGAAGAAACATTAGAGAAACTTGTATGGGTTGATCCAATGGGGGAGGAATACAAATCCATTGTAAAGAATAGTTTTTTGTTACTTGTACCAAGACCAACAGATACATCAATAGTGGGTTTGAGATGGATATTCAAGGTGAAGGGTGTAGCAACAGAAGCATAGAGAAGTACTCTGAAGCTGAGGGAATTGAAAATGAGGAGACATTTTCTCCATTAGCAAGCTACTCATCCATTAGAACAACTCCTACTCTGGCTACATAGATCAGGTGAAAAATCCACCAGATGGATGCAAAAACAACATTTCTCAATGCGGTTATTAATGAGGAGGTGTACATCAAGAAATCAAAAGGTTTTAATACATTTGATCGAGAGTCTCATGTTTGCAGACTCAAGCTAGAGCTGTACGGTGTCAAACAAGCACCATGTTCTTGTTAGAGCAAGATCGATATATATCTCACCAGTTTAGGCTTCACTAAAAGTGCAGATAATGCAAACCTCTATCACATGTTAGGAGAAGATAAAATGCTTATTATTGTTTTATATGTTGATGATTTGAATTTAAATAGTGATGAGAAGTTGATGAGATCTTGCAAGGAGGACCTTGAAAGGGAATTTGAAATCAAGGACATGGGTCTCCTGCACTACTTTCTTAGGTTGGAAGTATGCAATGGAATGGGGAACTGTTTGTCTCTCAAGGAAGGTATGCAATTGAAATAATATAGAGATTTTGCAAGGAGCATTTTAAACCCATGAGACACCCCTATCAACCAACTAGAGGAAGGATGATGCAGCTTCAGGTGAAGAAGTGGATGCTACCCTTTATCAAGAGCTAGTGGGTTCACTCGTGTATCTTGTGAACTCATGACTAGATATGTGTTATGCAATGAACCAACTAATCCAACTTACATTTAGGCCAGCCAAATTATTTTGGAAGGAAGTTAAGAATGTTCTATAGTACCTTAGGGGCACTATCCAGGTTGGACTACAGTACAAATGGACAAAGGGAGTTAAACTATGTTCCTTCATGGAAATAGATTGGCTGCGAAGTCCATCCAAACTAAAGAGTACATTAGGTGAAATTTTTAATGTTTCTTTTGCAACTATTTCTTTGTCCAACAGGAAGAAAAGGTTAGTGGTACTCAACTTGACAAAAGAAGAATACATAGCTACAATTGAAGAAGCATGTGAGGTGATATGGATGAGAAGATATTTGTTGTACTGTTTGGTCACATGATGGATCCAAATGTGATCTACTATGATAATTAGATTTTCATAAATGTCTATGAGAATCATGTATTTCACGATCAATATAATCATATATATATTTGGTTTCACCATTTAAGGGACTATACGTAGAGGTGAATAATGTTGCAGCATACATTCTGATAGTGGAACAAGATGCTAAAATTTTAGCAAAAGATTTATTAAGAGGGAAGTTCAAGCTCCACATGTGCATGATAGGGGTGGTTGATAATCTCATTCCTTCTGAGAGGGTGTGTTGAAAAATGTAGCAAGAAATTCTCAATTTAATGTTTCCTTGGTTAAATTGAGAAAAAATGAATTTCCACAACAACAAATAACTTGGATACAGTTAACTTGTGTAACAGGGCTTATGTCACTCAATCTACTAAATAAAATCTAGTTTTAGGAGTTAGAGTTTAGTTAACCATGTGTGATTGCTAATTTGTAGCTATTAAGGTCACTTATCTCAAGTTGTTTTCAGTTAAACCAGTTCCAACTGTCGGAGGAACTAGTGGAAGGTAAGTTGTGTAGTGGGACTTCAGTCAAACTCAATGACCATCTAGTTAATTAATCAGTCAACCTAAAATATCTAGTGCATGTAAATAATTCAGGTTCCCTAGTTGTGGTGGATATTCTAAGGTAGTGTAACATCCATTATAGACTAGTCTTGGGTGTACAGGTGTTGCATGCAGTCAGATGATCAACCTTGGGAATTGTGTAATCCATTCGGTAAAAATTGCTAAATAATAGAGGCCTAATTTCTCAAGGAGTTGCGCAAGGAAATATGGGCTCAAGTAGAGGAAAAAATTGAGTAAGTCTAGGTTATAGGATTTGAGGGAACACAAATATAGGTTATTCACTTGTAGGTTGTGCTTAGTTGAGAAAATAAATTGTAATAATTTTCTATTCATCATATTAATGCAAACAAGCAATGAAGTTTTTAGCATATTCCTTTCCCCAGGAAAAATATTGTGTTCATGTACAACTGCGCAACATAAGCCCTTCAAATTGCCAGAAATAACCCTTCAGAATGGTTGATGTTAGGCCTACTATGAGTCACCCCTTTAACAATAATCACATAGATCACCGTCATTTCAAATACAAATCTTGTGGGCTACCTTATGAGATTATATCACACAACTTTTGTAATTGTAATGTTTACAAATAAGGGGTGAATGGTATTGTTCTTATATTTCTTTCTTCTCTCCTCAACTCTTATGAGGTAAAATTTTAGGAACTCCAGCATATTTTTCTTGAACCATGACTTTACTCCATCCTTCACAACTATGCACGCAAATGCAACAACTACAACTTGAAATTTAGTCATTGGATCTTAAATAAAACAATTTCATTGAGTTGTTCGAGTAGTTTTACAGTCAATATTTAGAAAAATTAAAATTGTAAACACAATTGTACCTCTGTCATCTATTCTTAGTGTAATAAAAAAAATATCTCCCTTCTTTACACCCTTCATTGTAAACGCCATTCCAGTCTTCCCAAATGTAGTCATATTGAATTCAATAGTCCTTGTGAATCCTTTATTTTGGCTCAAATAATATAAGTATAGAGTGAATAAGATGGTTGCATTATTTCAAGAATGATTCATTACATTGGAAAAACAATAATCAAATCCATAGCACCAAAAATGTGGCAAGTTTGGTCTCATAAAACATGACCCTACACCTCTAGAGACAATGAAATGTAGTTATAACATGTGAAAAACTTCCTTTATCTTGTTAAGAAGGATAAGCTTGCTTTATAAGAGTCTCTTAATAGAAAATTCCTTCAGGAAATTGATAAGGAAGAAAGAACAATTTCACATCCATGTGACAGGGATGGGAGGAGATTCTATAGTATTTGTAAATGGTCACAAAAGATTGATCAATTCAATTCTAGTACTTGTAATGTCATAGTTAGTATGATATTTTTGAAGAAACTTCATGTTGAAAAACTAGGCATTAATGAGAGAGGAAGTGATTTAACTCTCAGAAGTATAGAATACCCTTAGAAAATTATTAATGTTTTGATATCTTGATATATTATACATTGATGATTTGTTAGTTTAACCAAAAATAAATCTACAAGAACATTTGAAACATTGCAAAATTTCTATGAAATGTTGGTCAAACATGGATTGGTTCATTGAATTTTTATGGATTCATTTAAAAAGTGGATTTAGAACATTATATACATATATTGCAATCCTTTTCCAAATTTCCTAATGAAATTCAAGATAAAGCTAAATTGGAGAACTATTGATTATAGTGGATGAATATTTTTAGTGAAGGGATTGCCTCATGAGGGACAACATTTGCTTTCTATGAAGGTGTTGCTACTAGAAATAAAGAATGAATTTTCGGAGGAAGGCGAGGTGATTGTGTAGAAATTAAATGGGTTTGATAGGAGTCCCTACCCTTACCATAGACAAATATAGCATACTTCATTCAAAAGTAATTCTCTTGCTAAGGGAAAAATGAATTTATTCTCTTATACCACATCAACCTATTGAACCATTTACAATGGGATATGTTGGAAAAATCACCCTTCTTTTTCTCGAAAATGTTGTAATAGATGGTATTGAGTGTCCAAATGTACAATGTGTAACCTCTTGTTATGAATTAGTTAGAGTATGTGGGTCACATTTGGGGTGACCGTGTAGCCATTCACCTATTTCTATCAAAGTTGGAAGGTAGGGGAGAGAGTGTGATGTCAGAGGAAGTAATATATATAGCACAAATAGGGGAAGATACAACTGAAATTGTAGAGGCTAAAACTATAACACAAACTATAGAGGAATCTAAAATAGTGTGGTTATAAGAATAGGGAAAGGGATATAGAAACCTAGGGAGGAAGAATGACAATAGTAAGAAACATCTCATGAAATTGACATAGATGGTAATGCTAGCTTACCTCCTACTAGAAGAGTCTAGATCATGAGAAAATAAGGGACTCAAGAATTATTCTATATACTATTATTTCCAACAAGAAGAGGAAAAAAATATTAACAAAATAAGAAATAACCACCCATAGGTAACCTTTGTTAAGGCCATTGTATTCAACTATAATTTCGAATAATAATACATTAAGAAAAGTTAACCTGATTCTACATATAATATTAGAGATATGGAGGCCAAGATACAAGCTGTCCAGAGTTGGGAGGGCTTGGATCAATTTACCTTGGAAACTTAGCTCAATGTTGGAAGTTTTGAAGAAGTCGAGATAAAAGAAAATCCTAATACATAAATACATGCAATAGAGCATGTAGAGTGACTTCATAAAGAGGAATAAAAAATATAAATCCCTATAGATGAGAAATGAGAAGCTTGAAATACAAACTATGTCTATTTAGAAAATAATTTAGCATAAAATGGACGAAGAGGATTTAGCCTAAACTACAACAGTACTTTTTCAGTTGTAAGAGTGAATCATTAAGATCAAAATTAGTTGATTAGGAACAAAATCAAGCTCCTACCATCAAATTAAGGAACTAAACTATGAAAATGAGTCATATACAGAAGGAAAAGACTTACAGAGAGAAAAATATTAGTTCTAACACTTTAAAATTTATCAAAATCAGTCAAACCTTGATAATAAGGTTGATGCAACCCTATAACAATAGTAAATTTATTTATCCTACTAGTTAGGGAAAAACAAGGAGGTAAGGTGCCTAGGTCAATTAGGGCTACATGCTAACTTAGATATTTTACCTACTTTCCTAATAATCATGTCTAGCGAAAACATTCTTTAGTTGCCTTGCATTGATAGGAAAGTCAAACCATCATCCCTTGAGGCTGTCCAAATGCAAAGTGTTAGAGATATTATTGCAATTATTGTTAATGTAATGGGGTCTTAACCATATATTGTTAAATGTTCCATGCTTTCATGAGTCCTCATGTCTCTTGTCCCACAGTAAGTCTAGGTCTCAAGAATTATATTTTAGATCATACCAGGTTGAATTTAATGCTAAAATCATGTGTTTCCAAGAGGAATCCAAACCATGATGTTGAGGAGGATTTCTAGTACTATTGATTCTTCCACCAGTGATTTATAGTACTTGATTGACTGTAGAGTTGTATGCTCATACTTCACATTTTTGGCAATATAATAGTGAAAGAAAGGAGAGAGTTTAATTTTATTAAAAGGGTTGTTGTCAACCATATATATGCTTTCTTCTGAAGAATATGCAGAGAGAACAGTGTTACCTTCAATGTTCCACATGAAAGACTTCTAAATGTAGGGTAAGGTTTTTTTTTATGTTTGAACACATACCATATTCAACTTCTACCCAGTTATTTTAATTTTAGAGAAGCCTTATGGTTTATGTACATTAGAAATGATAAATAATAAAATATTGAGTTGTAAAATTTAATAACAATAGATGCTTTATGTTATGAATTTATGTGGCAGTTTGAGATAGTGTTCCATTAATAGTCTAGAAATGAGTCTAAAATGGAAAATTCCAATCTAGGCATGCCAATATCCTATCAAAGTCATCTACAAAATTAAGTTTAATATTACGAGATTCTAGAGTTCTTATATATAATTTTAGCATATATCCCAAATACATGTTTTGGAAGATGTCAAATGTCTATTATTTAGTCTCACACATTCACAATTCAACATATATACTCTAGGTTGTAACATTTCCCTGTAAAACATATTTTGGTGTGTTGTGTGTACAACCTTGTGTAATATACCTTAGCTATATTAAACTAGAGAGAAGTTGAATGTATTTTGTATATACCACCAAAATTTACTTTGAATATTTTGGTTGTGTTGATTTCCTAGCCTTGATTTCAACATGGACAAATGTTTCTACTAATTAAATCTATGTTCATCTCCTCATGCAAAATTTCTTTTAAATATGAAGAAAAGGTCTCCAACAATATGTACATTGAGAAATGTAGTGTAACTAAGAAGTCATACAAGTTTCAGAAAATGATAAATAAGACAAGATAGAGTGGTATTTCTCAAATTGAATACCTCAAAGAAAGAATGCACAATAAGGATGAACTTACAACTTTTCAATAGGTTGAAAGGAAATTATACAAAGAATTAATACAATCATATGGATCTGTATGGCCATATGGAGCAATACAACAATTGTACAACTTCTGGCTTTCTTTCTTGTGCAGATTGTATACCTCATTTTGAGATGATTTTGATGACCATGTAGTTGTTATTTGAGTAGCTTGTAAACATTTCCTTAAGGTATGCAAAGCTGATTCTGAAGAAGAAACCACTTATGTATTTGAAAAACTGTTTTATTCTTGCACTACTTAAATTTTTAGTTACAATCATATGGATGTATATGGCCATAAGGAGCAATACATATGTTGTACAACTTCAACATTTTTTTTGCGCAGATTGTATACCTTGTCGGAAATAATTGAGATGGGGGGGGGGGGGGGGGGGGGGGGGGGTGGTGAATCAATATTCCTTAGGAATTAGAACTTTTGAATATTTTTAGAGCATTAGTTGATATTCAATTATTATTAATTTTTATGGAGTAATAACAGTAAATAAAAGAACACAGTAGATACAAGAATTTTAAGTGGAACCCCCCCCGGGGTCAAAAACCACCGAACGATTTTCTAATAAATTTTTTAATCTTCATCCCCAACTGAAATGAAAACAACAACTTCCCAGAATTCTAGAAAAACATTCTTCTCTAAGTCCCACTAGAAGAACACCCTAATGCCTTGGCTTCTTTAGTAATCATATGAGTGGATTCCCCAACACCATAGTGAGCTACAACTCGCCCTTGCACCACCCTACCACCTTGAAGTGTTCACAGGCCCCAACCTATAGGCAAATTCATACACCCGCCTAGCACCTCCCTCCCACCCTATAATGATTGAAATAAGACAAGACCGTGGATTCCCAAACTAGGGAGAACATTCCATGATACAATCAGATGTAAAATTATTTTCATATACTTGACCAAAAACCAAATTAGTCTATGGCCTACAACCCAACCATGACATCATCCCAGCAATGGATCCTATACCTCCCAACACTGTTTCTTCGACTCTAGGTAGAATGACTCTTTCACAAATGACTCTTTTACAATATTTACAATCATGAATCTTTTACAAATGATTCTTTCACAAATTTACAGTGATGACTCTTTTACAATGATGAATCTTTTATAAATGACTCTTTTACAACTTTACAATGATGACTGTTGGCCTTAATAGTACTTCACGGTATATGGATGGCTTTCATGTCTTCAAGGATGTCCTACTGCGATGCTTCCTTTGATTTGATACTTCAGATGTTGAATTATTGCTTCCTGTTGTACTTGAATTTTCTTCTACCTACATGCAAAATTTTCTCGATGAAACTAATCCCAAATCAAAACAAAATGACCTTCAACTTACATCTTCCTACAAAACACATATAAATGAAAAATAATCAATAAATACGAATTAAAAGTACAATGCGTACCTAAAGTGTGCTTGTCACTTTTGTTGTTGACTTGTTGCAGTAGTAGACCAAGACTCCCACTCTTGATATAGGCATGGAATCTATTCAAGACTATATCTAAAATTGACCTAGAGATATATACAATAAAAACTAATGACATACCCTAGACTTGTGATGGACCAAGTTCTAAGTACAACAACAGAGACCATTCTATCAATTATGAAAAGGCAAGTAACATGAACTTACAAAACCATATATATTTAGTAGAATTGGTGTAGAATCAAGAATATGTAGCATCAAATGTGTAGTATCAAGAATAGGACATGTGAAATGTGGTATCAAAACTAACTATGACTTACAGAGACATAGAGATATAACTCAGACCCTGAATATACTTACTTTGTCCTACAAAAACATATGTCAAAGATGATACTCAAGTTCAAATGTAAACACTAATCATACACGCCTTGATGTAGGAGACTTACCATTGATTGTTGATGTGTGGTACTTACTGTAGTGATCCTTAAATGCATGTTTTTTGTTGCCTTCTAGGATCTCGATATTGAATATCTTGTATCTATGTAATTTTAGATCTATAGGGTCTGAAATTTTGTCTTGTGGTAGCCCTCCAAGTCCTCTTTCCAACCCCATACATCTGATTAGGATTGGATTCTTGACAAAATAGTTATGCCCAATCTCCCATGGTAACCTTATTAGAGTATCGTTTAGTACAACGAATGCATATGAAGTGCCATGTGTAAATATCGTGACCTTAGGCCCCAAAATGATACCCAACAAACTACCATTAGTTCTATATCTATCACTATTTATGAAATTTGGATCCAATGCTCAGAGAGAAAGTTATGATGATTTTACCAACGTCGCTTGTTTGACATGGAATTCGGGAGCCTGCAAAAACCCTAACTTCCTCAAATCATATCTATGAAACTATAGCCCACCAAGGTCTAAAATTCGGTAAAGAGGTTCGTCAAGATTTCAGATCAAATGAGTTTTAGTTTCAGCCTCTAAAGCTTAGCCGAAAAAATTTAAAGCTAAAATTCCTTGATGACCTATTTCAAGCCACAAAATCCCTAATAGAGGAGGATTTGAGGATCACTATTTATATGAATGTCTTGATTTGAGAGGGTCCTAAACAAGTGAATGTTAGAGGGATTTTAGGAGGAAAAAATCACGATCAATTATTGACTATTAAATTACCACAACCAATTATGAGTGCCATGCCACAACCTCATAGGGTTTTAGCCCACTAACTGGGGTTACTAAATTCAAACGCGAATATCTTGCAAACTGTGCAGAATTACATTGTGTGCCATATATCAACGAAAACATTGCGAAGAGCAAAATTCATCTAGAAGACCCTTGTCTCATAATAGAGGAATTTTTCAAGTCAAAACGAACATGTAAGATCGTGTTAGCCCGTGATGTTTCTTAGGTTGACATCAATGACAACGAATGATCAACATACCTCATTTTGAAATGATTATGATGACCATGCTGTTGTTATTTGAGTAGCTTGTAGAGTTTTCCTTATGGTATGGAAAGATGATTTTGACGAATAACTTACTTATGTATTTCCAAAACTCTTTTATTCTTACATTAATTAATTTTTTAATTATTGTGTGATTGATGATATGACCTGAAAGTAATTTCTACATTATATTAAATATAGAAATTTATCTATTTAACTAGGATCATATGGATAATAGTTAGTTACGATCAAAATTACTATAATGTACTTAACCCCAAATACCTCAAAAGGTGAAATATGTGTCCAAATATGTGAAAATGTGTTAATACCCACAAAAAAATCTACTTGAGGGGGAAAACACATTCAAATACATGGAAGATCTTCCATTAGGATTATTTGTCACCCATTCTTACCTACAACATCCCCCAGCCACCTCCTTGAAGAAGGTTTCCAACCTCAAGACTGAAGTAGGAGTTTGACCCAACCCATGTATAACTTAGTGCTACATGGCATAATCTCAAGTTGGGTGTTCATCACGTAAAGCTCCATTTTTTTTAGATGCTTCATCCACATGGTCTTAGGTCGTAGTTTTAACCTAGAAAAAAGGATCTCCATCAATGACATGAAAAAAGAGAATGTAGTCCTTGCAACCATACCTCCAATTACATGTAAAACAAGCTCGAATGGATCCTCATAGTGAAATGAATATTTGGAAGAACCTTCATCAAGCCAACGATACACCTTCTATATGCATGTTCTTCCCTTGGATGATGAATACTTCTAAGGCTAGATAGAACAAAGTCTGTGGTCTCCAAGTCTCTCCATGTAATTTCTAACTCTCACTAAAATTGAAAGATCCATGATGTGCTGGTGAGATAAGAAATTCCATGAAAAATGGAGACTAAGAATGCATTTTCAGGTAGTATATGTCCCCGTTAAATAGTCTTAGAATAGGTCTTGGAGAAACACCCTGCTTGATGGTTCAGATCATGCTTAGTAATATTTAATGAGTAAACCCTCTCTTGTAAAAAATATCTCACCAAAACAGTCATTAAAGTTACTCTAAATTACTTATGGGTGCAACAACACACCCCTACACTTGTGGCTCCACTTGGTAGTTTTTTAAGAAACCAAAAGTGGAATCCAAAAAAAACTTCCTAAGCAGAGAAAGAGAGCCTAAAAATAGCTAATTTACATAAAAAATACCCTTCTCACTTCAGCCTTATGGTAGTTATAGATCTCAATGAACATAGTTCTATGTCCATGCATGTATTATTGGAATGACTTAGGGGGGGTGAATTAATATTCCTTATAAATTAGCACTTTTAAATATTTTTAGAGCATTCGTTAATCTTCAATATTTATTAATGTTTATGTAGTAATAACAGTAAATAAAAGAACACAATAGACACAATAATTTTAGGTGAAAAACTCCTTCTGAGTCAAAAACCATTGAATGCGTTTCTAATAAATTCTTTAATCTTCAGTCCCAACTAAAATGAAAGAAACAACTTCCTAGAATTCTAGAAAAACATTCTTCTCCAGCTCTCACATGCAGGATACCCCAATGCCCTGGTTTCTTCAGTAGTCAAATGAATGGATGGCCCAACATCCTAGACCAACCTACCACCCTGAAGCGTTCACAGGCTCCAACCTATAGGCGACTTCATGCACCAGCATAGCACCTCTCTGCCACCATATAATGACTAAAATGAGACAACAGTCTGGATTCTCGTACTAGGGACAATGATCCATGATACAATATGATTTACAATAGTTTTGATCGAACAACCAATCACACTATGACCTACAACCCGACTATGACATCATCCCAGCAAAGACTCCTATGCCTCCCAATAATGCATTTTTCACTCTAGGTAGATTGACTCTTTTACAATAATGACTCTTCCAATGATGACACTTTTACAAATGAATCTTTTAAAAATTTACAATGATGACTCTTGGCACTGACAATTCCTCACAATATACAGATGTATGTCATGTCTCCAGAGGATGTTGTGTTGCAATGCTTGCTTTGATTTGATAATTCTTGTCTTGCATTATTGCTTGAAGTTGTACTTGAATCTTATTCTACTTGCATGCAAAATTTTCCCAATGAAACCAATCCCAAAATAAAAAAAAAAATACCATTCAACTTACAATGCATACCTGAAGTGTGCTTATCACTTTTGTTGTTGACTTGTTGCAGTAGTAGACAAATACTCCCACTCTTGATATAGGCCTAGACTCTATGCAAGACTATACCCAAATTTGTTCCCTTGACTACTGATGTGTGGTCCTTACTTTTGTGACCCTTGAATGCATGTGTTTTCTTGCCTTCTAGGAGATTGATATTGAATCTATTGTATCTATGTAATTTAGGATCTCCAGGGTCCCAAATTTTGTCTTGTGGTAGCCCTATGAGTCCTATTTCCAACATGATAGGTCTAATCAAAATTAGATTCATCAAGAAAGAGTTATGCCCAATCTCACACGATGACCTGATTATAGACTTCTTTAGTAGAGCGAACTTGTACTAAGATCCCTGTGTCATTGTTGTGACCTTTGGCCTTGAAACTTCTACTTAACAAACTAAAGTCCACCATTTTTCCAAGAATGTTTATGAAATTTGAGTCTAATGCTCGGAGAGATTGCTATGACAATTTCCCCAACGTCATGTGTTTGACATGGAATTCTAGAGCCCACAAAAATGCCAGCGTCCTCTAATCCTATCTTTGAAAATATAGCAATCCAAGATCTGAAATTCGGTCATGACGTTCATCAATATTTTGGCTCAAATGGGTTTTAAGTTTCTCTTCTGCAACTTCACAGAGAAAAGTTATAGCAAAAATTCCACGAGGACTTGTTTGAAGCCGCAAAATCCATACTAGAGGAGGATATGAGGGTCATTATTTATATGAATGTCTTCAGCTGAGAGGGTCCTCAAAAAGTGAGCATTAGAGGGATTGTAGGCGAAAAAATAATTTATTAATTATTGACTATTCAATGACCAAAACCAATTATGAGTTCCATGCCACAACCCCATAGGGGTTTAGCCCACTAATTGGGGTTACTAAATTCAAACAAAAATATCTCTCAAATCCTGAATAATTACTTGGCATGCCATATATCAACAGAAATGTCTCCCCACGTAGAATCTATCTAGAATATCCTTAACCCATTATAGAGTAAGTTGTCAAGTCAAATGCCCATGCAATATCGAGATAGCCATTGGTGCTGCTTGGGTTAACATCAATAACAACAACAGACCAAAATTCTCCCCCTTTGGCTTTGACAGAAATACAACTACTCCCCCTATGATCATGACACCTCCTCTTACTACCTTCTCTCCCCCTTTGTCATCAATGGAAAAGGATAAATCCCCCTCACAAACAACCATCCTATAGACCTATACACACCTCTTATCCCACTTTCTACTCAATTAGATAAGAGAAAGAGTCTAATGAAAACTTAGGAGAATACCAAGATTTTGGTGAAGATACTCAATTGCTTCACGTGGTAATGGTTTTCTAAAAATGTGAACAATATTTTCCTTTGTGCCAACATATTCAAGCTTGATATTCGTTTAAGCGACCTACCCTCTAAAGGATTGATATTTGATCAGAATGTGCTTTGTTTTGGAATGCATCACAGGATTCTTGGAGATACTTATAGCATTGGTGTTATCGCAAAACATGAGAATAGGATCATCAAACTTGACTTGAAGATATTGAAAAGTTTTCTTAATCTAAATAAATTGAGTAAAATAAGTTGATGCCGCAATGTATTCTACTTCTGTTATGGATAATGAGATTGAACACTGCTCTTTACATAACCATGAAACAAGACAAGCACCTACAAAGAATTTTGCTCCACTGGTGCTCTTACGATCATCAACCCTTCTTGCCCAATCTACAGTTGTATAACCTTGGATGATAACATCATTTCCTTTGGGATACCATAGACCATATTCTGTTGTGCCCTTAAAAGACCGAAGAATTCTTTTTGACAGAAATAATATGATATTATTTTGGTGGTGCTTGGAATGTTGCTACTTTTCCAACTACCTATATCACATCAGGCCAAGAGGCTATCACATATAAGAGACTACCAATCATGGATCTATACAATATTTGGTCCACATCCTTTGATGAATTTTCTAAGATTAAATTGCAACATGTTACCATGGTGGTAAGGATTGGTTTTCAATCTTCTATCTGGAATTTCTTGAGAATTTCTTAATGTACCTGGTTTGGTATATGAATATTCCTTTATACTGCCAAGAAATCTAAAGCCCTAAAAAGTATTTTAGTTCACCAATCATAGACATTTCAAACTCACTTTGCATTTTTGTGACAAAGTTTTTACCTAATAATTCATCGTTGCTTCAAAAGATTATATCATCCACATATACTTCGATAATCGTTGGGTTATCTCAATCCACTTTCACATAAGGATTTATGTCAGTGCTTCCTTTCTTGAGTCCCTGTTTATGTAGATATATGTTAAGATGAGCATACCAAGCCCTAGGAGCTTGCTTGAGATCATATGGCGCCTTCTTTATACTTTAGATGTAGTCTTCTTTGTTAGAGAGGAGAAAATATTTGGGTTGTTCAATGTAAACTTCTTCCTCCAATTCACCATTTAGAAAAGGTAATTTAATATCCATTTGGTAGATCTTGATTTTTATTGAGCAAGGATAAGTGAGAAACATCCTGATAGCTTCCATTTTGGCAATGAGAGAAAATGTTTCTACAAAATTGATTCCTTCAACCTGTGCATATCCTTTGCATACTAATCTTGCCTTGTTCCTGGTAACTTATAATCCTTAAACTATTTTTCTCCCCCTAAACCTGCATTGAAACTGTCATCTTGTTGAAACTACCTTTATAACAATCATAGACTTCCTGTCACCTAATGGGCCATCTTAACTTGAGTCATTATCTAAAGCAACTACTAATTCCTCATGACCTTTTGCTTTTACAAAGTTTGAAAGCATAATCACTGAAACTTTGTTATCTGCTTTGTCTTCCTGTACTTGTTTACTTTTACAGAACTTCTTATTCCTACAATATCGAGCCATTGACCCATATTTTTGACACTTGAAGCATTACAACTTTTCCATAGGTGATTCCATCTGATATTTGCAACCGCAAGAACTATGCACATAGTTATGGAATTTGGAGCATTCAATATTTGGCCCATCTAGCATGTATTCTCTTATGACAAAATCATTGTGGAACTAGTCTTGTGATCTTGCAAACTTGCTTCTAGGGTTTTGGAGATAATCACTATACCTGTAAAAAACTCCACAATTTGTAGCGAGATGTCCATAGTTATCACATAAAAAGCAATAACCATTAAATAAATCTGCAGACATGAATGGTTCATTTATATGCGATGGTCCTTGATAGTTTTACCTTCCAATAACTTTACAATCCTTTGGTATATGTCCATAGTTAGTGCATGAAAAACAAAAATCATTAAATAAATTAACATACCTCCAAGATTTTCCATTCTTCTTTGTAGGCGGTGTTGTAGTTTGTTGTGGTCCTTTGTTCTTGATTTCTCTGGTCTTGTTCTTTGGAGTTGTAACATTCTTATTTGTGTTTTCACTTTGATCAAATTCCTTCTTATAATCATCCTGCAAAGATTTGGAGCTTTTACCTTCATCAACTCGGGCTTTACCATCTTTAATTCACTTCATTTTTTCTTCTTCATTTGTGTCATATTGTAAGTGTTCTTTTTGTGATCCCTTGAGTTTATTGATCTCATCATGGGTTGCATCAATTTCTTCTTTATTTTTAGCAAGATCTTCCTGAAACCATATTTTCAAGATTTTCTTTCTTTTTTCTACCTCCTCAACGTGTAGCTTGAGAAGAGTGGTATTCTCTAGTTCTCCGTTGAGAACCTGTATATATTCCTTCTACTTCTAATTCTCAACCCTCAGCCTCGTTATTTCTATCGAAGATGTTTCTAATTTCTTTTTCATTTGGTCAACAACGGATATGTATGTCTGATCATATTCCTTCCTTCCAATTTCTGCTTCGTGCATCTGTTGTGTGATCCTGCTAATCTCTGCAAACGATGTGTTGAGTTCTTGTTTCTTCTATTGGACTTCACTCTTGAGGTCTTGTATCACTATATTCATGATTCCAATTGAGTTCTAAGACTACTAATCATCTTCTCATACCCTTCATTTTCTTTGATGAGTTCTTTTGCTAACTTCAATTCTGCTTCCATAAGTCTTGTCTTTTCCTTTTGACTTTTGAGTTCCTTTATCACCTTGATCACTTGATTTTGAAACTCTGATTTACCCCTTTCTCCCATTTCTTCATCATAACCAAAAGGATATGAATTTTCAATAACATCTTGACCTATTTTCTTTTTTGAATAGAGATTATGAAGCCTTTCCCAAAGAGGTTTAACTATTGAACATTGACCAACTTTTGTTTTCAAGGAATTTGGAAAAAAAATCAAGATTACATTCATGGCCTTTGAATTGCACTTTTTATCTTTCTCAGTAGAAATGTCTCCAAAAACAATTGATTCCAATACTCCATGTGCCTACACATGTAATTCCATCCTGGATTTCCATATCCAGTAAGTATCTGCATCAAAATCAGGGATTAGTATAGAATAATCACTTTCTTCAGATTTTGTTGTACATGTACCTTCCTTTGAAATCCTTGTAACCTCCTTCTTTGACTTTCTTATCTCTATGCTCTGAAAACTAACTTCCACAGTTAATTTGTTACTGAAGAAACCAAGCTCTGAAACAAACTGTTGGAAATACTAAGAGAGAGAATGAATTGGTATTCCTTAGAAATTAGCACTTTTAAAAATTTTCAGAGCATTAGTTAATCTTCAATTATTATTAATGTTTATGCAATAATAACAGTAAATAAAAGAACACCCGGATGTGGGTGTTAATGGTTGCATTTAAGTCGAGTCGAAGCCCACGCGCCGAGGACATGATGCCACACTGCGGACAGGTGGTCGCCATGGGCTCCGGGCTGGTTTCTGCCCAAAAGAACTTAACGAGCCTTAATGGCTCTTCAATGCAGTGGTCTTTCCAAGGTTCAGCTAATAGTTATCTTGTCATGGCGCAAATATTCCTCATTATGTGTCTGCAGTTCGGCTCTGGTTCTGGAGATTTCGTGGTTCAGGTTAACGTGGAGGAGGGAGGCTTTGAGGGCAGCATACCCACCCTCGAGTACTTCCCTTGCCCAATTCTTGCTGGGTGTTCTCGCTTGGCTCAAGTGAATTTGTCAGTGGCAGTTGGGTTGCAGGGCCATCGGAGAAACAGGTCCCGTGAAGTTCTTCTGTGCAGCCGAAGGCACAAGGACGTTAAGCTCCGCCCTAGTTTTATTATGGCTCCGCACGCAGGGTATTGTAGGCCTCACAGGGGTGGTAATTCAGGGCAGTAGGGTGGCACCAGAGAGAGTGGCCATTCAAGCCCACGACGAATCTCTCCTCTGGCATGTGCCTTGCCAACCTCCGGCGATTCGGAGAACTCTGAGTCTAATGTAAGTAATGTAGTGCAGACTGCGACTCTTTATTACCATCGCAAGAGGAACAAACCGGTTGTTAAGGCCATGATAACAGTCATTTTTTTTGAGGAGGATGAGGAGGAAGGAAGCTTGGAGGCTGACATGGAGCAAAAGACACCCCCCTCATCGGACAACACTTCCAAGCTTAAGGACAGTTCCTACAGCCCAAAATTACAGAGTAAGATGGATGAGGAGAGCACCTTCGGTTACTCAGCTGAGCAGGCGGAAGCATTACAAGAAATCAGCAGCCTCAAAGGGAAAGAGCCCATGGTTACTTCTGAGGGTCCTTCAGAGGCTCAAAGGGACACTCATAACAGCAGGCCTTCCTCTCCTCAAAGCTAAACAAAGAATGAGGCGTCTGAAGACTCGTTTGATTATACTCTGTACCTCAAATTGCCGCCTGGTATTGAACGTCTTGAAGATATTCCAGTTGGCATGGAGGTGACTTGGGAGCGTGACCCGGTTCGTGCAGCAGAAGATCGCAAGAAGCGCGCGCAGGAACGAGAAGCTGATGCGCGGAAGAAGCAGGGCAGTTAATGGCAGATGAGTCTTGGGTAAGCCTGATCTCAGGCGCTCAATGTTTCTTTCTTTTTGGCTTAGTTTTTGGTAGGGTGGCGAGCAGCAAATGACAAAATGCTGGCTCAAATTACTGTTGCTTGTAATGGGTCTTGGGGTCTGGGTTAATTTCCAGTTTCTCTGTTTGTCTAAGTCGGTCTATGTCTGTCTATGTCGGTCTATGCTAAAATAAAAACCATCTCTCTTGGTTTTTTTGTAATCTCTATCGTGTACATGCAGACATTTCAGGTTGATGAGGAAAGCTTTGTCAGAGAGCTGCACACTCGCTCTCAGACGTTTACACCTCTTGTAAATACTTTTTTTGATTTCTAATATATTTAGTTTAGCCTTTGCCAAGCAAAAGAAAACAATAAATAAAAGAACACAATAGACACAATAATTTTAGGTGGAAAACCCCTTCCGGGTAAAAAACCATCGAATGCTTTTCTAATAAATTATTTAATCTTCAGCCCCAACTCAAATGAAAGAAACAAATTCCTATAATTCTAAAAAGACATTCTTCTTCAGCTCCCATTGGAAGGACATCCCAATTTCATCATTTCTTCAGTAGTTAACAGAACGTATGGCCCAACATGATAGACCAACCTACCACCTTGAAGTGTTCACAGGCTCCAACATGTAAACGACTTCATGCACCAGCCTAGCACCTCCTTGCAAAACTATAATGACTGAAATGAGACAAGAGTGTGGATTCCCATACTATGGACAAAGATCCATGATACAATATACTTTATAATGAGTTTGACCGAACACACAATCACACTATGAAACCCAACCATGACAATATCCCAACAGAGGCTCCTATACCTCCCAATCATACATTTTCGTCTCTAGGAAGATTGACTCTCTTACAATAATGACTCTTCAAATGATGAAACTTTCACAAACGAATCTTTTACAACTTTACAATGATGACTCTTGGCCTTGACACTTCTTCACAATATACAGATGGCTATCATGTTTTCAAAGGATGTCCGCTATAATGCTTCCTTTAATTTGATATTTCTGCTCTTGAATTCTTGCTTGAAGTTGGACTTGAATATTCTTCTACCTACATGAAATTCTTTCCTGATGAAACTAATCCCAAAACAAAACAAAATACCCTTCATGTTACCTCCACTTGCACAATGCACGTAAAAGCATAATAATGAATAAATACAAATACAAATTACAATGTCTACCTAAAGTGTGCTTCCCATTTTTGTTGTTGACTTGCTACAGTAGTAGAAAAAGACTCCCACTCTGATATATGCCTATACTTTATGCAATACTATATCCAAAAGTTGTCCATTGATTGTTGATGTGTGGTCCTTACTGCAGTGATCCTTGAATGCATGCTTTTTCTTTCCTTATAGGAGCTCAATATTGAATATGTTGTACCTATGAAATTTTGGATCTCCAAGATCTCAAATTTTGTCTTGTGGTATCCCTTTAAGTCTTCTTTCCAACCCGATAGGTTTGGTCTATATTGGATTCTTCAAGAAATGGTTATACCCAATCTCCCACAATGACCAGATTATAGATTGGTTCTGTAGAGTGAACTTGTACAAAGTGCCACTTTTCACTGTTGTGACCTTCTGCCCTATAAATTATACTCAACAAGCTATAGTCTGTGCTAGTTTTGTGACTAGTTACAAAATTTGAGTCCAACGCCCAAAGTGAAAGTTATGACGATTTTCCCAACGTCACTTGTTTGACATAGAATTTGGGAGACTGCAAAAAGCTTAACCTCCTCAGTTCATATCTCTAAAAATACAGGGAACCAACATTTGAAATTCAGTCATGAGGTTCATAGAGATTTTGGCTCAAATGGGTTTTAATTTAAGTTGAGTTGTTTGAAGCCATAAAATCCCTACTAGAGGAGGATATGAGGGTCATTATTTATATGAATGTCTTGAGTTGAGAGGGTCCTCAGCAAGTGAAATCTAGAGGGATTTTAAGAGAAAAAATTATTTATTATTTATTGACTATTCAATTACCACAATCAATTATGAGCTCCATGCCACAACCCCGTAGGTTTTTAGCTAGCTAACTAGGGTTACTAACCTCAAACGTGAATATCTCTCAAACCATGAAGAATTACTTGGAGTGTCATATATCAATGGAAACATCTGGATGAGTAGAATCCATCTAGAAGATACTTGAGTCAGAATAGAGTGAGTTGTTAAGTCAAAATTCCAATGCAGGATTGGGGTATTCCCTAGTGCTACTTGAGTTGACTTCAATGACAACCACTTCTCAACAACTACTGGACTAGAGTTTCATTGAACAAATCAATTTTGCCCCATATTTTTATTGAATGTTTCAAGGGTTAAACTTTTGGGCTTCACACTAATATTAAGCAAAATATGGTTCCAATGCCTCTCAACCAGAGGACACAAGGAAAATGTATAAGGAAATGCAACAATTTTTGTTGGATATTTAAATCTTTTAGTGGAAGATGTCCTTTAATTCGATGTATGTCATTAAATATTTCAAAATACATTACAAATCTAATATAAGAATTAGAAATGTTCTTTCAAGATGTTAGCTAATTGCATCACATTACAGGTACATTCGAGCAATCTAACCTATATTTAAAGCTGACCACTTCTAGTTCAGAAGAGGTTGAGCTTCTCTAAATTAATAGAATTTTCATTTCTCTAGCATAATCTTGTTTTCATTTAGTCAAAATTTTCCAACTTCCTTTCCCAACTCATATTGTTCCCTATATAATAGAGTTGTGCCAAATATTAATGCCTTTAAAAATTTCAAACTGATAGATACATTAAACATTTTAGCAAGCATATTTTGTTCTAATGGTAAATTAGAGTACTTTTAGTAAGATATGATAGTCTTAGTAATGTCCAGAGGTAATCAAAATAGTAGGCCAATGAGAATCAAAATTACCACCAGTAGTTAATGGGTCATAAAACAGTTAGTCAATGGATGCATTGTTAACAAATATCTTGTATAATGGTCGCTAGTTCAAAACACCATGAGTTTCCTACCTTCCCAACTCTTAACAAGGGTTTATGAGAGAAGGGGAATCAACCTCGTGTCATACGAGACCCGCTGAGTTGCCAATTTCTCTAGTCACCAAAAAAAACAAACAACAAAATGAAAAAATTAATGAAGTATTAGAGAGGAGAGAAAGAAAATCTACTACTCAAATGTAATGTGTAACAATTTCATTCTAAAAATAGACGAATAAATAAAACCAAAAAAAGAACCATGGTTAATGTGAAGATGGAAATGAAATGAACGATAATGTTTTTGAAAGAAAGAAAAATAACAATAACTACTTATCATTATAGGTTAAGTAGCAGAGGGGAAAATATGCCTCTCTTTCCCTCTCGATAATTGTCAACATGCAGATGAAATGCCTAATGAGGTTCTCGAGAATATATTAACGAGTAAAGGAGAATATATGGGTAATCGTGGGAGGAAAGAAAATGAAATCAATGAATTTATGCTTCCAGTAAATAAGAATCTAGCAATAGAAGTTTGAGTGAGATATTAACACTGATTAATAAATCCATGCTAAAATCCTACATACTCATACATGGCCTCGTGGAAGGAGGTATTGTATCCATTTAATGGGCAAGATGTACATCGAGTCCTATATTTGTTGTGCATTATGGCCAATGAGTTTGAATGGCACTTACTGCAAGGAGTTGATATTGGAAGAAAAGACAAAATCCAACTAAGAAGGTTGGTCGTACATAAGCCTCATAAGGCATACTGAGGTTCAAATTTTAACAATTGACTTGCATCCATGAATGATGAAACTCTTGGTGACTTTGTCTCTATTTACATACTATGGTAAGAACTAGAGTGTCTGGTGAGAACAAAAGTGCCTAATATGCATTGAATATGATTAGAGCCTTGACCTTTGTCAGCTTAAAACTAATAAAATGATGGAAGGAATTCATAGTGTGTATATTTGGGTCAACAACACAATAGACCCTTTTATTTGTTAAAGAAAAGCTAATAACTAATCGATAAAGAGGGATTTGAACCAACTTAGATGTTACCAAAATCCTCATCATTTGTGAATTGTTTACAACAAAAAATCAAACTTTTGTGTTCATGTGAACCAACCTAACTCTAACCAAATTCATATGAATGAACCTTACAAACCTTGGTATTATTTTGAATAGAATTTTTGAGCTCTCATTACATTTCTTCCAATGTCAAACATGAAATCGTTTCCACTTCATAAAGAAAACATTGAAACCCATCCACAACAAAGGTAGCATAGGTTGATACAATGGTAGTGTGTCAGCCAAATATTTAGTTTCAACATAGGATATTATTCATTACATTGATGACTGCTCCAAGATATATCATTGTTTTTGGAATAGAGGTATCATTAATATGTACACTCAAAATAGGGCTTTTAGGGTTAACATATTTTGGGTTTGTGACTTTCAAGCATGATATCAACAAGTTGTCCTACTACATTGATGGTAAGAGGATCTCTTTTAATCCTCCATTGACCTTCCCTTTGATATCAGTTTCCTTGATCAATTTGTTGTAGATCGGGATCTCGTTGATTTATTGGAGAAGAGGTCTCCTTACGCAACTATATTTATCTAATTTAAACTAGTGTTTTTCATTTTATTAGGATGCTTTCTTTCCAACCTCTCTGGAAATGGTGTAACAAGGGATACTAAATTTGTTGCATATTTCTTTTTCTTAATCTCTTCCTCCTTTTAATGTTTAGATATATATTCCTGAATGTGACTTTCACAGTTTTCAATGACTAATAGGAGTGGAGGATTCATGGTTGTCTTCCATGAATGAAAGTGCATATCATTGATCTAAAGAGAATTTAGGGAGTAGGTCTTAAAATCGGAGGGTTCAGTGTTCTACACATGTTGGGTCTGTTTCTTTTTTGGATTTGGTTCAGGTTGATCTAGAATTGGTGGTGCTCTTGGTGGCTATTAGATAGGGTTTTGAGGAGGCGTAAAATAAATAAGCATTCAGAAAAGGTACAAGAGTTGAGCTCTCCAAATTGATGGAAATGAAATAGAGAATTGAGTTGTGGAATAAGTTGAGTAGAGAATCTAGTGTCTATCCCTTCAAATTTAAAATATTTTATGCATAAATTTTGGTTCTCTAACTTTGGGACATATGCATCTAAGGGGGTTTTATTTAACATGTTTTCTAATGTGGGGATCATTAGTATATGACCCTCTTCCAGAGAATATGTTCCCACTAGAAAATACACCTTCTTATAGAATTGATGAATTGATCAGGTAATCTTTTGGAGAGCATTATGTAAGTTTCTACAGAGATCTTGGTTATAGCTATGTACTATATTAATGTCTATCATGTATTGTTTATGTTTTAATAAGATTAAGACTTCCACTATGTATGATTTACTGCACACTATATTTTGGAAAAGGATTTTAAACATAGTTATGAAGAAACCACTAGACTTAGCGTAGATTTGGTTGTTAGTAATTATGACATATGACATCTACTTGCTTTGAATTTGAAATAAGTAGTGCCTTGCCAACACAAAATTATAGTTAATTATGTAAAATGGAACAATACTTGTTCTAAATTGATATACATAATATTTTGGTGTTACTATTGCAACAAATGGCAAGTAGGAAATAAATGAGAGGTGCAGTGGGGAGAGCATTGAGAAAGACAAATAGATAAAAGTATAACTGATTACAAATAGAACATAGTGAACCAGATGGAAATATGCATGTGCCTAATAGAGATTTGGCTTCTAAGAAGAAAATCCAAATAAAAAGAGTTATAAATAAAAACTATCCATTTCTCTACGTTAGAAATAAAAAGAGTCCAATTATATAGCCAATAAACTAATAACTTCTTGATACATCTTCAGTGAGCTATGCATAGCTCTCACCTATCACTGTAGCTCAATTTTCCCAGGTAAATTCACTATGCAGAGCATGAAAAAGATATTTTTAAGGCAATTTAAATGACAATTTGCTAAAGAAGTTTTACCAACTACCTTCAATGGTTATGTGCTTAAACCCCATGAAAAGAGAATACAAATGTTCAAATATGATCAGCGAAGCTCAATAAATGCCATATGGCTAGAGCTAGATCCTTTGAAGGACCTTTGAAGGAAAGTTTCAAAACTTACATCAGGACTCATCATTGTCATTTGTAGGGTATAATATTGTTCATAGGGTTTGCCATTAATTCTCATTCATATGTTTCAATATTATTATGTTGGATTTATAGTCCATTGGGTTTTTATTATTATTAAATATTTATTTTTGGGTTTCTATATCTTGGGTGTATAATTTTATATCTCATGGGTTTATACTTCTTTGGGTATTTGTTTTTTGTTGGGTTTAATATTGTTTATAGGGTTTGCAATCCAGTCTCATCCCTATGGTTGAATGTTATTCGTTTGGGTTTATATTTCATTGGGTTTTGAGTAATAATGCAATCAACCATGCTAAAAGTTGGTTAACCATATTTTTCTAGGGGGTTAAAAAAATTATCTTTGGGTTTTTGTGCCTTGGGTTTATAAAAAAAATTCCCCTCCCTCTATTGTTCCTTTTGATTTAAAATATTACCTTTTGTTTAATAGTTCCTAGGGTTTATTAATTTAAGGGTTCATATTCCTAGGATATAATATTATTTATAGGTTTGCAATTAATATTCATCCAGAGGGTTTACTATTTTTGTTTGAGTTTATACTCTTTTGGGTTTTTCGTATTAATCTATTGGGTTTTTTATTCAATGGCTTTATTTTCCCTTGCATTTATTAATGGATTGGGATTATTATCCCTTGGATTCATATTCGTAAGGTATAATATTGGTCATAGACTTTGCAACTAATACTCATACCTCCAATTCAATATAATTCTCTTGGGTTTACAGTTCATTAAATTTTTAGTATTAATGTTTAAATGTTTATAGTTCATTATGGTAATAT
>APFE031498553.1:182592-216610 GCA_000404065.3 Pinus taeda
CATGTAACTGTATATTAATATAAATTACATATATTAATTGATATAAACCACGATTATGCCAGTAATAAAAAAATATATCCTTCCTATCTTAATAAACATTAAAAAACTACAATAAAAATTCCCGAGCTTGGCATACTTTTTCCACCTTTTACTTTCTTGATTTGGAAAGGTTCCTTCATTTAAAAAGGTTCTTGAATACCTCCAATGTTGACAATGGCTTTAAACGTCATCAATACCTCCAACGTTGACAATGGCTGTAAACGTCATCATTTTCAGTTGGAATGCCTGTAAGCGTCGTGTCAACCTTGGAGCAGTTCACTTTTATTTTTTATATTTTAAAGCACATATCACTGTCCATTACATTTCGTAAAGGATGTGGTATAGTTTAATGGTTCGCCAGATTACAAGATCAACGACATTAATGAAACTCTTCAGAGTTTAAATATTCATTCCATTACGTATTCAAAAAGTCAATGGCGCTTGGTGTGAAGAAATCCACTTCTGTTCCGCCAGAGATTCTGGGGCTGTCCATTATTCTCTCGGACGAGCTTCGCTGCTGGTTGACCTATATTCATAGTGCAGCGTCGATGGAGGAAAATATCACTTTATAATTTGTCAAAGGGCAGTTGATAGAGGAAAATCAGTCTAGAACTCAATTGGAGGGGCACGCTTTAATTTTAAATGGTTAACGAGAAAAATGTTACATCAAGGTTCTCTTGAAACATTAAAGTTTTTTAAGGAAATGGCTACAGTGGTTTCTGCTTTTGTTTATCGTTTGAATTTCTCATTAGCAGATATTCAACTATGTTTAATTAGATTATCATGTTTCATTTTCAGTGGAGTTTAAGTTTCTTAACGTTATTGTAAGGATCCACGCTCGGAAATTTTTAAGTTCGAAGCGGTGGCCCCCAGCAAAATGAAACTTGCATATAACAAAAGAACTTGCATATAACAAAAGGAAATAATTACACATTCATTTATGTACATAGAAAATAATTTGACATAGTATAAAACTTTAAAACAAATAACCCTTTGACTTCACAAACAAAAGAAATTTTAAATTCCAATCCTGGATGGAAAAGTTATCCTTTATAAAAGAAGTCAATGATGTTTGGCATGGAAATTTCCTACTGTTCTTCCCCAAAGATCCTGGTGTGGTCGCTTCATGCTCTCGCACTAGCTGCTTCACTGCTGGTTGACCTATATTCATTGGTAGCTTGGATGGAGGAAGATATCGCTTTATAATTGTTCAAAGGGAAGTTGATAAAGTAAAATCAATTTAGAACTCAAAAAGGAAAAACTTTTATTTTTTGATAATTTTATTTTGTTATCGAGAAAAATGTTAAAGTGGTTTCTCCTTTTGTTTATCTTCCATGCTGTTTTTTAGTGTAGTTTTTTAATGTTATTGTAAAGTGGGAACATAGAAAAATTTTAAGACCAAAATGGTCGTGAATTCCAAGTAAAATAGGCCTCTTTCAATCACATTTATCTTTAGGTTATGTATGAATTTTATATGGATTGCAATTTTTGAAAATATTCTAAAACTTAATAAGTCATTTTATTATTTTTTGACCGTTTATTAATATTTTTATATACTATAGAATCAATTTCATAGATTTTGAAAATATCCTAAAATCTAATAAGTCATTTTACTACTATCTTGACGATCAAATTCTAGAATATTCAACAACCCTACAAAGTACATAAAATCAGCAGCAACATGTATCGTGGATGCAGGAAGATATCGCTTTCAAGTTTGTCAAACAGCAGGTGATATATAACCAATCTAGAACTCAAGAAACATAATTTTTGTTTTTTATAATTTTAAATTGTTTAAGGAACGAAGACTATAGGCGCTTCGGGTGATAACTACATTGCAACGGAATGGACAATTTGTAAATAACAAACGAATGTCGACGAATTGTAAATATTAAATCTTTGGAAAGTTCTATCGTCGACGGATTGTAAATATTAAATCTTTGGAAAGTTCTATATTCCACGAACGGTTAATATTAAATGTTTGCATAGATCCGTTGTCTAGATGCCAGAATTATTCAAATCTCCACTGGATAGTGAAAACAATTCCAGGTTTTGGAATGGCGTGCGGCGTACACAATGGAAAATAGAGAAGAAAAATAAACTGGAAACTATGTCATTGAACTTAAACAATTAATTCCAATAGTATTTTGAGAAGTTCTTATTCATCGTCATAAGTGACGGTTCGTGCCATGCAGTCTTCGTCATAAATGACGTTTTGGGCTGGGTTGGAGAAATTATATAAAACTAAGCTCTCCATATACACAACCACGTCGATTGATCCAACTTCGGCGTGAGTATCATTCGTTCAACCGTAGCACGGCAGATCAAGTAGATAGCATTCCAATATGGCGATGTCGATGGACGGCCCAACAATGCAGCGGCAACAAGAAGGTACTAAGCGATTGCCTGCAAGAGTAGCCCGCCTTTCATCGTTGGCAACGTGTAAAGCCCATGGGGAATACTCTCCCTATTTTGACGGCTGGAAGGAGTACGATGCTAATACCTACCATCCAATAAACAACCCTTCTGGAATCATCCAAATGGGTTTGGCAGAGAATCAGGTAGATAACATAACATATCTGTTCATATTCTATCATTTCTCACACACATTTGTGCCCCAAAACACTTCTGTTCTTCGAATTGGATGATATTTACCATGTTTGATATTTCTTGCAGCTGTCATTCGACTTGCTAGAAAGCTGGCTACATACGCATCCAAAGGCATCGATTTGTGCCGAGGAGGGCTTGTCAACGTTTAAGAGAGTCGCTCTCTATCAAGATTACCATGGCCTCCCTGACTGCAGAAAGGTAGAATATTGTAATTTACAATCTTTTCATGTTGTCTAACAACTTGAACTTTCGTTACTGGTAATTATAAACAAAATGCTGTAATTTACCTTATTTAATTAATGTGAGGAATGCTTGACGCAGGCAATTGCGATGTTTATGGAAGAAGTTGGAGGAAGAAAAGCAAATTTTGAAAGAGATAGAATTGTTCTCACGGCAGGGGCAACTGCAGCCCACGAGGTGCTGACATTCTGTCTGGCTGATCCTGGAGAAGCCTTTCTAGTACCAACGCCATATTACCCAGGGTAAGCTCATTTCTATATAGTGTTAATGAATAATGACTCTAGTAACGCCGAGCTACGTGAACTAATCGACGTTCCCTTCCTCATATTTCTCACAGGGTAGATAACCATCCTTATCTAGATTGTGGATTTCGTGAATACTTGGAATCTTACATACAGTGACAGTAATGGTTTTCTAGATGGTTGATTTGTAGTATATTTGAGAAAATACTTCGGAATCGATGGGACCCCAAAGTAAAATAAATTGAAGTCGCAGAACTGAGCTAATTTAAAATACAAATAACTTAACTTAATTCTAAATTCCAAAATATTCTCTAAATCAACATAAAATGCATTCCTTTAAATATAATGTCAATAACTGTTCCCATGAAACAATTAAGGTTCCTACCTTAGCAACAATGACTAGATTAGTAACTGTCAATCTCTATGTGCTCGAATTTCATGTTATGCTATGGTATTCTTAGATAGAATACTTTAATCTAAATATATGATCACATAGCTAACTTCTGCTTCTCAAATGAAGTTGCAACTGAATGAGGCTTTTGTTACTTCAGTTTTGATAGAGATCTGAGATGGCGCACGGGGGTGGAGCTCATACCTGTACACTGCAGCAGCGATGACGATTTTCAGATAACTATACCTGCACTTGAAGCGGCCTATCAGAAAGCCGGGTCTCGAAATATACAAGTGAAGGGTCTTTTAATAACAAATCCTTCAAATCCATTAGGAAAAACTATGGATGCTAGCACTCTAAGAAAAATGCTTGGTTTTGTGTCGGAGAAGAACATTCATCTTGTCTGCGACGAGATCTATTCGGGATCACTCTATTCATCTCCAAAGTTCACAAGCATTGCGGAGATTTTGGCCACCGATAAAATTTATCAGAGCGAGCGTGTTCATATTGTTTACAGTCTGTCGAAAGACCTAGGACTACCGGGCTTCCGAGTCGGAGTCATTTACTCCTACAACGATACAGTCGTTACCGCTTCTCGCAGAATGTCCAGTTTTTCGTTGGTTTCTTCACAGACACAACACCTGATTGCCTCAATGCTATCTGACATGGAATTTGTAAGAAAATATTTAGCAGAGAATAGTAGGAGGTTACGGAAAAGACACGAAATGTTCGTTTCTGGTCTGCGTGTGGCTGGCATCAATTGCCTGGATAGCAACGCGGGTTTGTTCTGCTGGGTGGATCTCAGACATCTTCTGCAATCGTGTAGCGAAGAAGGAGAGATTCTACTGTGGAAGATAATCTTAAAAAAGATTGGTTTAAATGTTTCTCCCGGTTCGTCTTGCCACTGCAGTGAGCCTGGGTGGTTTAGGTTCTGTTTCGCCAATATGACCGAGCATACTGTGAAAGAATCATTGAATCGGATTCAGCGCTTTATGGAGAGCAGGAGATCGAATCAGCTCTATGATGATGGGAGAGCATATGCAAAGAATACAGATGAATCTAACGAAAATTTTGAATTTCACTGAAAGGCACTCAGTGGTTGACG
This sequence comes from Pinus taeda, assembly GCA_000404065.3. Taxonomy (NCBI): domain Eukaryota; kingdom Viridiplantae; phylum Streptophyta; class Pinopsida; order Pinales; family Pinaceae; genus Pinus; species Pinus taeda. Next base: position 187,220 of record APFE031498553.1, read on the forward strand.
TCAACGAATGTCCCTTCAAGTAGATATGTGGGTCGGAAGAAGCAACCAGAGCGGAAGAAAATTAAGCACAGTTAAAACGTTGGGGTTTATTAGTTAATTAAAATAAAGTGGTAGGACAGGCTAACCATTTCTTGATCTTATTTTTGTGTAATACCAGCCTTCCACACATAAACTTGAGAGCTTGGTACGTGATGTGATTATCATTGATATGGTCATGGTTGGGTTTATTTTCCTTATATATTGTAAAATAAATGTTTTCAACGAAATATTCTTTATATATTATAAGAAATATCTCCATTACGGTTGGTTGAAAATCGGTATTCTTTACATATTATAAGAAATATCTCCGATTATTGTTGAGTGAAAATCGGATGGCTGATATTTACATCGAACCTGCCGCAATTTACTTTATGTTAAAATGCTGTATAAATATGTCTAATTCTTTTAAAACTAATTGTTGGTATATACTATCTTCATTACTGGTTGCTATATACTATCTTCATTACGTACTATTAAGAGGGTTATATACTATATAACCCTCTTAATAGTACGTACCCTCACAACTCCTATGCCAAAGAAAGAAATTCTATAACCCTGAAATACGAAGGGAGGAGAAATTGGAAACGACCAACCATTTTTAATTTAAAATAGTTGACAATTGAATAAGTTAAGAAAAAAATTAATTTTAAGACTAAAAGATGCTAAGGGAGGAGAAGTTGGAAAGGGTGAGCCATTTTTAATTTAAAATAATTGAAAACTAAACAAGTTAAAATAGTTGACAATTGAATTAGTTAAGGAAAAAATTAATTTTAAGACTAAAAGATGCTAAGGGAGGAGAAGTTGGAAAGGGTGAGCCATTTTTAATTTAAAATAATTGAAAACTAAACAAGTTAAGACGAAATTCTAATTTCAAGAGTGAAGGATTTTTTTATCTTAAATAAACCTGTTAACAGCCTCCTATAATAATGATTAAAATATTGATTTAAAAAAATGATTTTATGTGTTTTTTAATTGCATTTCTTAATAGACAATTTTATTTTTTAACAATATGAAAAAATATATTAAAATAAATTTTTTTAATTACATTTTTTATGTTAAGTTTATTTTTGTTTTTGAGAATATGAAAATAAATTAAAAAACTAAATAAATTATTCCAAATGTTTTTTTTAATTATATGGTTCTTTTTATTAGATGAAATTAGTAATAGTATGCTAACTCAACTTCTTGATACTCATATTTAACATCCTCATGTTAGTTATTCTCATATTTCACATCTTCATGCTAATAAGAATTTTAGTGTTATCAAAATTTGTGTGTTTAGATCAGATTTTGGAGGCATTATTCAAAGCTTGAGGCATTCATTTATATAGGCACTAATACTCAACAGTGATTCATCTCCAAAGGAGCCTTTTGAACTGATGCAACAACTCCTTAACGGTTTCTCTATACCACTTCCATAATCCATTGCTATGTTTGTACATGCATTGTTTGAGTGATTCTAAGTAGCCCAAAAAAATTCCCATTTATAACATGGATCACGACTTGGGTTGTTGTATATTGTTCTTGGATGACAATGCTAAGAATGATTTTGGAGAGAATGAATGATGCTTATTGGTGAGATTGTATGTAGGAATTTACAGGGTAAGTTCCTCATATAGAACACCAAAGGACACTGCTCACAAACAGATCACAGATCAGTACACCAATATTCTTGAAGTGGTTCAAACCCTCAAAGAAGGAAACTGTCCATGGCACAGATCACAGATCAGTACACCAATATTCTTGAAGTGGTTCAAACCCTCAAAGAAGGAAACTGTCCATGGCGTGAGCCAATGCAGCGACTTCAGGAAATTTATTAATGTAAAAGAAAGAAACTTTACATAAGCTTCTCTCATCAAGGATCACCTTACAAATGACCCTCCATGCCCTTTAAATAGAGATCATGGACCAATCACGTGTTAAGCCACGGATCAAGTGTCTGTAATACCAAGGAGAGAATGAACCATCAATAACCGTTCCCATGAAGGAATAAAGTTCCTACCTTAAGAACAATAACTAGATTAGTAACTGTCAATGATTTGTAGTATATTTGATAAAATACTTCGGAATCGATGGGACCCCAAAGTAAAATAAATTGAAGTCGCAGAACTGAGCTAATTTAAAATACAAATAACTTAACTTAATTCTAAATTCCAAAATATTCTCTAAATCAACATAAAATGCATTCCTTTAAATATAATGTCAATAACCGTTCCCATGAAGGAATAAGGTTCCTACCTTAGGAACAATGACTAGATTAGTAACTGTCAATCTCTATGTGCTCGAATTTCATGTTATGCTATGGTATTCTTAATTAGAATAGTTTAATCTAAATATATGATCACATAGTTAACTTCTGCTTCTCAAATGAAGTTGCAACTGAATGAGGCTTTTGTTACTTCAGTTTTGATAGAGATCTGAGATGGCGCACGGGGGTGGAGCTCATACCTGTACACTGCAGCAGCCATGACGATTTCAAGATAACTATACCTGCACTTGAAGCGGCCTATCAGAAAGCCGGGTCTCGAAATATACAAGTGAAGGGTCTTTTAATAACAAATCCTTCAAATCCATTAGGAACAACTATGGATGCTAGCACTCTAAGAAAAATGCTTGGTTTTGTGTCGGAGAAGAACATTCATCTTGTCTGCGACGAGATCTATTCGGGATCACTCTATTCATCTCCAAAGTTCACAAGCATTGCGGAGATTTTGGCCACCGATAAAATTTATCGGAGCGAGCGTGTTCATATTGTTTACAGTCTGTCGAAAGACCTAGGACTACCGGGCTTCCGAGTCGGAGTCATTTACTCCTGCAACGATACAGTCGTTACCGCTTCTCGCAGAATGTCCAGTTTTTCGTTGGTTTCTTCACAGACACAACACCTGATTGCCTCAATGCTATCTGACATGGAATTTGTAAGAAAATATTTAGCAGAGAATAGTAGGAGGTTACGGAAAAGACACGAAATGTTCGTTTCTGGTCTGCGTGTGGCTGGCATCAATTGCCTGGATAGCAACGCGGGTTTGTTCTGCTGGGTGGATCTCAGACATCTTCTGCAATCGTGTAGCGAAGAAGGAGAGATTCGACTGTGGAAGATAATCTTAAAAAAGATTGGTTTAAATATTTCTCCCGGTTCGTCTTGCCACTGCAGTGAGCCTGGGTGGTTTAGGTTCTGTTTTGGCAATATGACCGAGCATACTGTGAAAGAATCATTGAATCGGATTCAGCGCTTTATGGAGAGCAGGAGATCGAATCAGCTCTATGATGATGGGAGAGCATGTGCAAAGAATACAGATGAATCTAACGAAAATTTCAATTTCACTGAAAGGCACTCAGTGGTTGACGTCAACGAATGTCCCTTCAAGTAGATATGTGGGTCGGAAGAAGCAACCATAGCGGAGGAAAAACAAGCACAGTTTAAAACGTTGGGGTTTATTAGTTAATTAAAATAAAGTGGTAGGACAGGCTAACCATTTATGATCTTATTTTTGTGTAATACCTAGACTACCAGCCTTCCACACATAAACTTGAGAGCTTGGTACGTGATGTGATTATCATTGATATGGTCATGGCTGGGTTTATTTTCCTTATATATTGTAAAATAAATGTTTTCAACTAAATATTCTTTATATATTATAAGAAATATCTCCATTACCGTTGGTTGAAGATCGATACTCTTTACATATTATAAGAAATATCTCCAATTATTGTTGAGTGAAATTCGGATGGCTGATATTTACATCGAACCTGCCGCAATTTACTTTATGTTAAAATGCTGTATAAATATGTCTAATTCTTTTAAAACTAATTGTTGCTATATACTATCTTCATTACTGGTTGCTATATACTATCTTCATTACCGGTATAGTCATGTGTATGGGTCTGTTAATTTTTCTAAAACTAATTGTTGCTGTACCACGATTTGATGGACATACTATTTGTGTTATTGTTTTGTTTATTTCTAATGAGATTTCCACAATTGTAAATTTATGATTAAATGGTAGACATGTACTATCCTAAAATATTATAGTAGTGTGATAATTATTATGTAAATAGTAGAGTTAATATCTTAAAATATTATAGTAGTATGGTAAAATATATTTTTAAAGTAATTTTTATTTTTTTTCCTCAATTAAACTCTAAGTTGACCTATTTCAATCTCTGGAAGTAGTTTCCGTAAATTTAAAAAATTTATTAAATGAACGGACCTATTTCAATCTCTAGAAATGGTTTCGGTAAATTTAAAATTTTTAATAAATGAACGGATTGGTCATATAACGTGATGGACCGTTATGATTACATTAAGGATTTTCATATAAATTGTCATCATTTCCGTTAAGAGTCATGGGTAAGAGACCTTCCCTTTTCTTGTTTGGCCTGTCAGATATTCCCTTCTGCATGCCTACCGTAGTGGTGCTCCGTCCCACGTTGCCGCACAGGCACTAGAAATGTTTGTTAATTCACGGCCTTTTCTGTATGGTGTTTGGTACCTCCATGTATGCCTCTCCCATTGGCTGTCATCATAATTATTTTCTCTCTCCGCCATCTCCTCTAGGTCAAGATTAAGGATCCATAGAGCTTTTGGTACCGTTACCCGTCTATTTGGCCTCGTTCGTACTCTAATGGAGTTACCTGCACGGTGTATGCATGCATACTTTTTGACATCTTTGTCACTGTAATTATCAGTAAACCCCACTTCTAGTATTGTTTTATCAACTTCATTTATCTAGGAGTTCCCTTCTTATTTGGGCTGGAGCCTTCCCTGCAGTTGATCATGTGCGGGGAAACTAAATCTATCGAATCTCCCAATTATTGTTCGCTATTGCTATAGATCCTAATCTGATTATAAGTAACACTACAATCCATATATATATATATAAACATAAGCAATATTGGTCTCTAACCATTTTTTAGTTATTTTATATTAAAATTAAATATTTGACAAAATATTTTAAAACAAAATTTTATATTTAAAACAAAGATATTTTAGCACAAAATTTTAATTTTAAAAGAAGAATTTGAGACAAGAATTTTAGTTTTAAGACAAAAACAATTTAAGAAAAAAATGTCTTAAAACAAAACTTGATATTTAAGATAATAGCTTGAGACAAAAATATTTTAAAACAAAACTTTATATTTAAGTCAAAACTATATTAGGACAAAATTGTTTTAAGACAAAATTTTATATTTAAGGCAAAAAAAAAGACTGAGACAAAATTATTTAAGACAAAACATTATATTTAAGACGATGGCCACTTAAGATGAAACCCATTTAAGACAATTAACAATTAAGACAAAAACATATCAATATAGGGCAATATTATCTAGCAACTGCAAAGTTTACCTTGCAGCCTACTATTGTCTTACGCCTATAACAAGGTTGCTATTTCACTTTCCATTCACGTTATCTTATATAAAGAGAATGATTTGTTGGTCTCTTTGTTTTGTGGGGTTAGTCGACTCTGAAGAACGTGACAACTTTTACTAGCATTATTTCCAAGACATCCATTCCTCTTCTGCTCTTTGATCTATGCTGATACGATTTGATACGATTAGAGACAACTTGTATGTCAATGCATTCAACACTATTACATGGAGGGCACTTTTATGACATTTTTTTTTCAGACAACATAATTTTTTTGTCTTAAAATTTTCAATACAAGGCGCTACTTGAGAAAGGTAAAGGTAAAGGATTAGGGGTTCTTCGTTACGCTAATTATAGGTTCTTCAGGAAGTGGAGCGATCAAGGCCGACAACAATAGATGGGATTCGTTATGCTATTTATAGGTTCTTCAGGAAGTGGAGCAATCGAGGCCAACAACAATAGATGGGATTTAGGGCAATGGAGCGTGACAATAGAGGTATGCCTCGTGAGAAGAGCGAAGGAGGAACTTTCATTGAACATGGATAGGCAGTGACAGAGTTGGAGTAGTTTTCAAGGTCTTCATCAATTGTGTTTTAATATGTTTTTTTATTGTTTCATTTATTTTGAACGATAATTCTATCCGCTAGTTATTATTATCAGCATATTGTTGTGCCAAAACTCCTTAATGTCATAAAAAACATGGATTAAATTCACGTGAAGGATTTCTGAAAAATGCAGCAAGAAATTCTCAATTTGAGTTTTCCTTCATTAAATTGAGAAAATATGAACTTCCACATTAGTAGTCAACTTGGATGCAATTAGATTGTGTGGCATCGCTTGTCTCACCCAATTTACTCAGTATATTATTGTTGGATGAGTTAGAGTTCAGTTAAGCATTTGTGAATGCTAATTTGTAGCAATCAAAGTGAGTTATCTCAAGTTCTTTTTAGTTAAACTAGTTTTAATTGTTGGAGGAAGTAATGGAAGGTCAGTTGTGGAGTGGGACTTCAGTCAAACTCATTGATCATCCAATTAACTAATCAATCAATCCAAAATAGCTAGTGCATACAAAGAATTCGAGTTCCCCAACTGTGGTGGAGATTCCACAGAAGTGTAGCATCAGTTATAGACTAGTCTTGAGTGTACAAGTGTTGCATGCATTAAGATGATCAACCTTAGGAATTGCACAATCCATTCTAGAAAAAATCCTAAATAATAGGGGCCTAGTTTCTCAAGGAATTGTGCAATGAAATAAGGGCCCGAGAAGAAGAAGAAATTGACTAAGTCTGGGCCAGAGCTTCCTTGTGAGAAGAGAGATAGGCTATTCACTCATATTTTCTTCTCAATTGATCAAAGAAATTGTAATACATCTCTATTCATAAAATTAATGAAAGCAAGCATTGGTTTCTTTAGCATATTCCTTTCCCTTGGAGAAATATTATGTGCATGTGTGTTATTTCTTATTGCATGTCTAAAATTCTTGTACTAAATTGTGAATTAACTCCTACAGAGTAATATAGTAGGTTTGTAACTTGTGATTTTTCTTTAAACTTCATGTGAAATTGCAAATGAACACCGTACCTTGTACCTGGTACCAAAGTAGGATTCACATATCGAGCAGGAATTTCGAAGTTGTTTCTAAGGAGGTTCGAATTTGCTGTTCAGTGTAGGTGGATCACTTTAGAGTTGAGAAGATGAACTTCAACAGGTTGAGTCTAGAGTATGCCTTGGAAGGTGGCTCTAATTTCATCACATGGAAGGATCACATGGAGGAGGTATTCAATGAAAATGGATTGTTATAATACATCAAGCAAGATGTTGCAAGACCAGTGGAATCGAATGCCCAAAACCTTGCTCAGTGGAAGAAAGATGTAGCAAATGTGAGGTGTTGGAGGGAATACGAGACCTATTGGAGGGAGTATGGGACCACATTGTCACCAATCTCCATGTGAAGGAAAATCCTTATGAAATGTGGTAGGAACTCACATATCTATTCCAAAATAGTAGTGACCACAGGAAGCTGGCACTCAAGGATAAAATTTTAAATATCAAGATGCAAAAGAATGACACTATGTCGTAGTATCTGAGCAAGTTCTCACAAGTTCATGATGAGTTTGAAGGAGCTGGTGTTACTATTTAAGAGGATGAATTGTTAAGCCTAGCCATTCTTGGCCTTTCCAGGAGCAGCATAGCTCTTAAGATTTAGTGAATGAGAGGGATAAATTATCAAATTGGGAAAGATTATGGTCTTATTTGGTAGAGGGGGAAACAAAGCAGAATACTAGAGATAAGACCTAATCCAAAGTTGAGGATGAAGAAAAAATTGCATTGGTTGTTAAGGGAAAGAAGGGAAAAGGAAAGAAATATCAAACAAAATTAGAATCCTGTCAAGTCGGAAAGAAGAAATATGTGTCAAAAATTAAATGCTTCCATTGTAATGAATACGAGCACTATGCCATGAAGTATCCACACAATGGGAAAGAAAGATCTTAGGAGGAGCAGCAGGTGACGCCTTCACTTCCTTATTAGAGCTTTACTTTATCCTTATCACATCCATGTCCATCACAGTGATGTGGAGTGTGTGGTACTTGGATTCAAGTGCATCATTCCACATGACAAGGTGTAAAGGTTTTTTCAGTAACTTGGAGGAGAAATATCTCTAGATGCACATCAAGATAAGGGACGACATAAGGTAGAGTGTGACCAATATTGGCACAGTCACCTTTTAGAGGGATACAAGATCCCCTCTCAGGCTCAAGGATGCCATGTTTGTTCTAGGCCTAAAGAAAAATCTTGTCTTTTTTGTAATTTTTGAATAACATGGTTAGGATGTGATCTTCAACAAAGGAAAAGCATTCCAGAGACACATAGCCACATGATAGGTGATGTGGATTGGGGTTCATGTGAAGAACTTGTATAAGCTAGATGTGGAAGACTATGATGCATTAAGCACTAAGGTGGAGAAAGTGTAGGGCCACGATGTGAGTGAACTTTAGGACATACTAATTGGTTATTTGCATCATGGCACCTTGAAGATTATACAACAAATAACCACGGGCCTCCCAAAAGGAGAATTTGAGTAGTAGGATGTATGTAAAGGATGTACATTCGGCAAGTACAAAAAATCCACATTCCATGATTGGGACAACAAAGCACATGCAATATTAGAAAGGATACACTCTGATGTCTGTGGAACTTTCTCAACAACCTTCACTACCAAACAAAAATATTTTGTCAATTTTATTGAGGACTTGTTACGAAATTGCTCGATCTTCTTCATGTAGAAGAAATATGAGAAATTCTCCAAGTTCGTAGAATTCGAGGCATTGGTTGAGAAACAAACTAGTAAGAAGGTTAAGACTCTTGGGAATGATAATAGACATGAGTACATGTCAAATGAATTTAAAAATTTAGGTGTGAAAGAAGGCATTCGATGAGAGTTAACAACACCGTGCAACCCACAGCAGAATGGGGTGGATCAGAGAAAGAACCGTGGCATTGTGGGAGTAGTAAGGATGATATCACATGAGAAAGGCATACCACTCCATTTGTGGGCTCATGAATGCAACACAACAATCTATCTGCAGAAACAGATTCCTCATCTCATCCTCGACATGATTACACTAGAGGAGGATTTCTGAGGGAGAAAGTCAGACCTTTCACACTTCAGGATTTTTGGAGCCTTTGTTTACTTCAACGTCTTTTAATAATCAAGGAATAATCTTGACTTGACAATGAAATTGGGGGTATTTATGGGTTACACAGAAACTCGCCACAACTACCATGTGTACTTTCAATTCCTTAGAATGAAAATTGTTTCAAAGGATGTAAGGTTTGATGAGGATAAACTAATGTGATGTTCTCTTGAGAGGGAGATTTAGATGCCACCAGAAGAAGAGCTTCTAACTCCAAAGGAGGGGCCTCAGGAAGTTAGGGAGCAGCCACAAATTGAGCATAAGAGAGTGTAAATATTCACTCAAGTAGAACCATCTAGAGAAGGTAGAAAGAGAACGAGAGATGTTGCTAGACTTGTGCAAGACATGAGAGAGAATGTGGGAGCTCTTTAAAATTTGTGCTTTGAGAGGAAGCCACCTAAGACGTACACTAGATACTACCCTTTATCAGGAGCTATTGGGTTCACTCATGTATCTTGTGAACTCATGACTAGATGTGTGTTATGCAATGAACCAACTAATCCAACTTACGTTTAGGCCAACTAAATTATTTTGGAAGGAAGCTAAGCATGTTCTATAGTACCTTAGGGGCACTATCTAGGTTGGACTATAGTACAAATGGAAAAAGGGAGTTGAACTATGTTTCTTCATGGAAACATATTGGCTGCAAAGTCGATCACACCGAAAGAGTACATTAGGTGAAATTTTTAATGTTTGGTCTACAACTATTTCTTTGTACAACAGGAAGAAAAGGTCAGTGGCACTCAACTTGACAAAAGAAGAATACATAGCTGCAATTCAAGAAGCATGTGAGGTGATTAGGATGAGAAGATATTTGTTGGACTGTTTGGTCATATAATGGATCCAAATGTGATCTACTATGATAATTAGTTTTTCATAAATGTCTCTGAGAATCATGTATTTCACGATCGATATAAGCATATATATATCTAGTTTCACCATTTAAGGGACTGTGTGTAGAGGTGAATAATGTTGCTACATACATTCTGACAGTGGAACAAGATGTTGAAATTTTAACAAAATCTTTGTCAAGAGGGAAGTTCGAGCTCCACAGGTGCATGATAGGGGTGGTTGATAATCCCTATCCTTCTGAGAGAAGTGTTGAAAAATGTATCAAGAAATTCTGAATTTAATTTTTCCTTGATTAAATTAAGAAAAAATGAATTTCCACAACAACAAATAACTTGGATGCAGTTAACTTGTGTGACATGGCCTATGTCACTCGATCTACTAAATAAAATCTAGTTTTAGGAGTTAGGGTTCAGTTAACCATGTGTGATTGCTAATTTGTAGCTATCAAGGTCAGTTATCTCAAGTTGTTTTTAGTTAAACTAGTTCCAACTGTCAGAGGAACTAGTGGAAGGTAAGTTGTGTAGTGGGACTTCAGTCAAACTCAATGACCATCTAGTTAATTGATCAATCAACCTAAAATATATAGTGCATGCAAAGAATTCAGGTTCCCTAGTTGTGGTGGATATTCTAAGGTAGTGTAACATCCATTATAGACTAGTCTTCGGTGCATAGGTGTTGCATGCAGTCAGATGATCAACCTTGGGAATTGTGTAATCTATTCTGTAGAAATTGCTAAATAATAGAGGCCTAATTTCTCAAGGTGTTGTGCAAGGAAATATGGGCTCAAGTAGAGGAAAAAATTGAGTAAGTCTAGGTTATAGGATCTGAGGGAGCACAAAGATAGGTTATTCACTTGCATGTTGTGCTTAGTTGAGAAAATATTGTAATAATTCTCTATTCATCATATTAATGCAAACAAGCATTAGGTTTTTTAGCATATTCCCTTCCCCAGTAAAAATATTGTGGGCATGTACAAGTGCGCAACATAAGCCATTGAAATTGCCAGAAATAACCCTTCAAAATAGTTGATGTTAGGCCTACTACGAGTCACCCCTTTAACAATAATCACATAGATCACACAATAATCACATAGATCACCGTCATTTAAAATACAAATCTTGTGGGCTACCTTATGAGACTAGATCACACAACTTTTGTAATGGTAATGTTTACAAATAAGGGGTGAAGGGTATTGTTCTTATATTTCTTTCTTCTCTCCTCAACTCTTATGAGGTAAATTTTAGGAACTCCACCATATTTTTCTTGAACCGTGACTTTACTCCATCCTTCACAACTATACATGAAAATGCAACAACTACAACTTGAAATTCAGTCATTGGATCTTAAATAAAACAATTTCATTGAGTTTTTCCAATAGTTCTATGGTTAATATTAAGAAAAATTATAATTGTAAACACAATTGTACCTCTGTCATCTATTCTTTGTGTAATAAAAAAAATATCGCCCTTCTTTACACCCTTCATTGTAAATGCCATTCCAGTCTTCCTAAATGTAGTCATATTGAATTCAATAGTCCTTGTGAATCCTTTATTTGGGCTCAAGTAATAGCAGTATATAGTGAATAAGATGGTTGCATTATTTGAAGAATGATTCATTACATTGGAAAAACCATAATCAAATCCATAGCACCAAAAATGTGACAAGTTTGGTCCCATAGAACATGACCCTATACCTTTAGAGACAATGAAATGTAGTTATAACATGTGAAAAACATCCTTTATCTTGTTAAGAAGGATAAGCTTGGTTTATAAGAGTCTCTTAATAGAAAATTCCTTCAGGAAATGATAATTAAGAAAGAAGAATTTCACATCCATGTGACAAGGATGGGAGGAGATTCTATAGTATTTTTAAATGGTCACAAAAGATTGATCAATTCAATTCCAGTACTTGTAATGTCATAGTAGTATGATATTTTTGAAGAAACTTCATGTTGAAAAACTAGGCATTAATGAGAGAGGAAGTGATTTCACTCTCAGAAGTATAGAATACACTTAGAAAATTATTAATGTTTTGATATCCTGATATATTATACATTGATGATTTGTTAGTTTAACCAAAAATAAATCTACAAGAACATTTGAAACATTGCAAAATTTCTATGAAATGTTGGTCAAACATGGATTGGTTCATTGAATTTTTATGGATTCATTTAAAAAGTGGATTTGGAACATTGTATACATATATTGCAATCCTTTTCCAAATTTCTTTATGAAATTCAAGATAAAACTAAATTGGAGAACTATTGATTGTAGTGGATGAAGATTTGTAGTGAAGGGATTGCCTCATGAGGGACAACATTTGCTTTCTACTAACGTGTTGCTACTAGAAGTAAAGAATGAACTTTCAGAGGAAGGCGAGGTGATTGTGTAGAAAATAAATGGGTTTGACTGAGTCCCTACCCTTACCATGGACAAATATAGCATACTTCATTCAAAAGTAATTTTCTTGCAAAGGGAAAAAATGAATTTATTCTCTTATACCACATCAACTTATTGAACCATTTACAATGTGATATGTTGGAAAAATCACCCTTCTTTTTCTCGAAAATGTTGTAATAGATGGTATTGAGTGTCCAAATGTACAATGTGTAACCTCTTGTTATGCATTAGTTAGAGTATGTGGGTCATATTTGGGGTGACTTTGTAGCCATTCATCTATTTCTATCAAAGTTAGAAGGCAGGGGAGAGAGTGTGATGTCAAAGGAAGTAATAGATATAGCACAAATAGGGGAAGATACAACTGAAATTGTAGAGGCTAAAACTATAACACAAATTATAGAGGAATCTGCAATAGTGTGGGTTATAAAAATAGGGAAAGGGATATAGAAACCTAGGGAGGAAGAAGGACAATAGTAAGAAACAACTCATGAAAGTGACATAGATATTAATGCTAGCTTACGTCCTACTAGAAGAGTCTAGATCATGAGAAAATAAGGGACTCAAGAATTATTCTATATACTATTATTTCCAAGAAGAAGAGGAAAAAGTTATTAACAGAAGGAAAAATAACCACCCATAGGTAACCATTGTTAAGGCCATTGTATTCAACTATAATTTAGCATAATAATACATTAAGAGAAGTTAACCTGATTCTACATATAATATTAGAGATTTAGAGGCCAAGGTACAAGTTGTCCAGACTTGGGAGGGCTTGGATCAATTTACCTTGGAAACTCAGCTCAACGTTGGAAATTTTGAAGAAGTCGAGATAAAAGAAAATCTTGATACATAAATCCGTGAAATAGAGCAAGTAGAGTGACTTCATAGAGAGGCATAAAAAAAAATCCCTATAGACGAGAAATGAGAAGCCTGAAATACAAACTATGCCTATTTGGAAAATAATTTAGCATAAAATGGAGGAAGAGGATTTAGCCTAAACTACAACTGTACTTTTTTAGTTGTAAGAGTGAATCATTAAGATCCGAATTAGTTGATTAGGAACAAAAACAAGTTCCTACCATCAAATTAAGGATAAATTGTCAAAATGAATCATATACAGAAGGAAAATACTTAGGGAGAGAAAACTATTAGTTCTAACACTTTAAACTTTATCAAACTCAGTCAAACCTTGATAATAAGCTTGATACAACCCTATAACAATAGTAAATTTCTTTATCCTACTAGTTAGGGAAAAACAAGGAGGTAAGGTGCCTAGGTCAATGACGGCTACATGCTAACTTAGATATTTTACCTACTTTCCTAATAATCATGTTTGGCGAAAACATTCTTTAGGTGCCTTCCATTGATAGGAAAGTCAAACCATCATCCCTTGAGGCTGTCCAAATGCAGATTGTTAGAGAGATTATTGCATTTATTGTTAATGTAATGGGGTCTTAACCATAGATTGTTAAACTTTCCATGCTTTCCTGAGTCCTCATGTCTCTTGTCCCACAGTAAGTCTAGGTCTCAAGAATTATATTTTAGATCATACCAGTTTGAATTTAATGCTAAATTTATGTGTTTCCAAGAGGAATCCCAACCATGATGTTGAGGAGGATTTCTAGTACTATTGATTCTTCCACTAGTGATTTATAGTACTTGATCAACTATAGAGTTGTATGCTCATACTTCACATTTTTGGCAATATAATAGTGAAAGAAAGGAGATAATTTTATTTTATTGAAAGGGTTGTTGTCAACCACATATATGCTTTCCTCTGAAGAATATGCAGAGATAACAATGTTACCTTCAATGTTCCACATGAAAGACTTCTAAATGAAGGGTAAGTTTTTTTATGTTTGAACACATACCATATTCAACATCTACCCAATTATTTTAATTTTGGAGAAGCCTTATGGTTTATGTACATTAGAAATGATCAATAATCAAATATTGAGTTGTAAAACTTAATAAAAATAGATGACTTATGTTATGAATTTATGTGGCAGTTTGAGATAGTGTTCCATTAATAGTCCAGAAATGAGTCTAAAATGGAAAATTCCAATCTAGGCATGCCAATACCCTATCAAAGTCATCCATAAAATTAAGTTTAATATTACGAGGTTGTAGAGTTCTTATATATACTATCAGAATATATCCCAAATACATGTTTTGAAAGATGTCAAATGTCTATTATTTAGTCTCACACGTTCACAATTCAACATATATACTCTAGGTTGTAACATTTCCGTGTAAAACATATTTTGGTGTGTTGTGTGTACAACCTTGTGTAATATACCTTAGCTATATTAAACTAGAGAGAAGTTGAATGTATTTTGTATATACCACCAAAATGTCCTTTGAATATTTTGTTTGTGTTGATTTCCTTGCCTTGATGTCAACATGGAGAAATGTTTCTACTAATTAAATCTATGTTCATCTCCTCATGCAAAATTTATTTTAAATATGAAGAAAAGGTCTCCAACAATATGTACATTGAGAAATGTAGTGTAACTAAGAAGTCATACATGTTTCAGAAAATGATAAATAAGACAAGATAGAGAGGTATTTCTCAAATTGAAGCCCTCAAAGAAAGAATGCACAATAAGAATGAACTTACAGTTTTCCAATAGGTTGAAATGAAATTATACAAAGAATTAATACAATCATATGGATCTGGATGGCCATATGGAGCAATACAACAATTATACAACTTCTGGATTTCTTTCTTGTGTAGATTGTATACATCACTTCGAGATGTTTTTGATGACCATGTAGTTGTTATTTGAGTAGCTTGTAAACGTTTCCTTAAGGTATGCGAAGCCGATTCTGAAGAAGAAACCACTTATGTATTTGAAAAACTGTTTTATTCTTGCACTACTTAAACTTTTAGTTACAATCATATGGATCTATACGGCCAAAAGGAGCAATACATATGTTGTACAACTTCAATATTTTTTTTTGTGCAGATTGTATAACTTGTCGAAAATACTAAGATGGGGGGTGAATCAATATTCCTTAAGAATTAGAACTTGTGAATATTTTCAGAGCATTAGTTGATCTTCAATTATTATTAATTTTTATGGAGTAATAAAATTAAATAAAAGAACACAGCAGACATAAGAATTTTAGGTGAACCCCACCCCCCCACCCCACAAAAAAAACCACCGAACACTTTTCTAATAAATTTTTTAATCTTCATCCCCAACTGAATTGAAAACAACAACTTCTTAGAATTCTAGAAAAGCATTCTTCTCTAAATCCCACTGGAAGGACACCCTAATGCCCTGTCTTCTTTACTAATCAGATGAATGGATGTCCCAACACCATAGCGAGCTACAGCTCGCCCTTGCACCACCCTACCACCTTGAAGTGTTCACAGACCCCAACCTATAGGCGAATTCATACACCCGCCTAGCACCTACCTGCCTAGCACCTCCGTGCCACCCTATAATGATTGAAATAAGACAAGACTGTGGATTCCCAAACAAGGGAGAACAATCCATGATACAACCAGATGTAAAATTATTTTCGTATACTTGACCAGAAACCCAATCACTCTATGACCTGCAACCCAACCATGACATCATCCCAACAATGGCTCCTATAACTCCCAACACTGCTTCTTCGAGTCTAGGTAGAATGACTCTTTCACGAATGACTCTTTTACAATATTTACAATCATGAAGCTTTTACAGATGACTCTTTCACAACTTTACAGTGATGACTCTTTTACAGTGATGACTCTTTTATAAATGACTCTTTTACAACTTTACAACGATGACTCTTGGCCTTAATAGTATTTCATGGTATATGGATGGTTTTCATGTCTTCAAGGATGTCCTGCTGCAATGTTTCCTTTGATTTGATACTTCTGATGTTGAATTATTGCTTCATGTTGTACATGAATCTTCTTCTACCTACATGCAAAATTTTCCTGGTGAAACTAATCCCAAAACAAAATAAAATTCCCTTCAACTTACATCTGCCTGCAAAAGACATATAAGTGAAAAATAATCAATAAATTCAAATTAAAATTACAATGCGTACCTAAAGTGTGCTTGTCACTTTTGTTGTTGACTTGTTGTAGTAGTAGACCAAGACTCCCACTCTTGATATAGGTATGGAATCTATGCAAGACTATATCTAAAACTGACCTCAAGACATATACAATAAAAACTAATGACATACCCTAGACTTGTGATGGACCAAGTTCTAAGTACAACAATAGAGACCATTCTATCAATTATGACAAGGCAAGTAACATGAATGTACAAAACCATATAGATTTAGCAGAATTGGTGTATCATCAAGAATATGTAGCACCAAATGTGTAGTATCAAGAATAGGACATGTGAAATGTGGTATCAAAACTAACTGTGACTTATAGAGACATAGAGATATAACCGAGACCCTAAATATACTTATTTTGTCCTACAAAAACATATGTGAAAGATGATACTCAAATTCAAATGTAAACACTAATCATACACACCTTGATGTAGGAGACTTACCATTGACTGTTGATGTGTGGTCCTTACTGTAGTGATCCTTAAATGCATGCTTTTTGTTGCCTTCTAGGATCTCGATATTGAATATGTTGTATTTATGTAGTTTTAGATCTGTAGGGTTTGAAATTTTGTCTTGTGGTATCCCTCCAAGTCCTCTTTCCAACCCCATTCATCTGATTAGGATTAAATTCTTGATGAAATAGTTATGCCCAATCTCCCATGGTAACCTTATTATAGCATCGTTTAGTACAACGAACGCATACGAAGTGCCACGTGTAAATGTCGTGACCTTAGGACCCAAAAATGATACCCAACAAACTACAGTCAGTTCTATATTTGTCACTATTTATGAAATTTGGATCCAATGTTCAGAGAGAAAGCTATGATGATTTTACCAACGTCGCTTGTTTGACATAGAATTCGGGAGCCTGCAAAAACCCTAACTTCTTCATATCATATCAATGAAACTATAGACAACCAAGGTCGAAAATTTGATAAAGAGGTTCATTAAGATTTTAGATCAAATGAGTTTTAATTTCAGCCTCTGAAGCTTAGCCAGAAAGATTTAAAGTGAAAATTCCATGATGACCTATTTGAAGCCAAAAAATCGCTACTAGAGGAGGATGTGAGGATCACTCTTTATATGAATGTCTTGATTTGAGAGGGTCCTAAACAAGTGAACATTAGAGGGATATTAGGAGCAAAAAAAGCATGAGCAATTATTGACTATTAAATTACCACAACCAATTATGAGTGCCATGCCACAACCTCATAGGGTTTTAGCCCACTAACTGGGATTACTAACTTAAAACATGAATATCTTGCAAACTGTGCAGAATTACATTGTGTGCCATATATCAATGAAAACATTGTGATGAGTAGAATTCATCTAGAAGACCCTTGTCTCATAATAGAGTAATTTGTCAAGTCAAAAGGCACATGCAAGATAGTGTTAGCTCGTGGTATTGCTTAGGTTGACATCAATGACAACGACTGATCAACATACTTCATTTTGAGATGATTATGATGACCATGCTATTGTTATTTGAGTAGCTTGTAGAGTTTTCCTTGTGGTAAGGAAAGATGATTTTGACGAATAAATTACTTATGTATTTCCAAAACTCTTTTATTTTTACATTAATTAATTTTTCAATTATTGTGTGATTGATGATATGACCTGAAAGTAGTTTCTACATTATATTAAATATAGAAATTTATCTATTTAACTAGGATCATATGGATAATAGTTAGTTAGGGTCAAAATTACTATAATGTACTTAACCCCAAATACCTCAAAAGGTGAAATATGTGTCCAAATATGTGAAAATGTGTTCTTACCCACAAAAAAATCTACTTGAGGGGGAAAACACATTCAAATACATGGAAGATCTTCCATTTGGATTATTTGTCACCCATTCTTACCTGCAACATCCCCCAGCCACCTCCTTGAAGAAGGTGTCCAACCTCAAGACTAAAGTAGGAGTTCGACCCAACCCATGTGTACCTTAGTGCTGCATGGCATTATCTCAAGTTGGGTGTTCATTTCGTAAAGCTCCATTTTTTTTTTAGATGCTTCATCCACATGGTCTTAGGCCGTAGTTTTATCCTAGAAAAAAGGATCTCCATCAATGACATGAAAAAAGAGAATGTAATCCTTGTAACCATACCTCCAATTACATGTAAAACAAGATCGAATGGATCCTCATAGTGAAATGAATATTTGGAAGAACCTTCATCAAGCCAACCATACACCTTCTATATGCGTGTTCTTCCCTTAGACGATGAATACTTCTTAGGCTAGATAGAACAAAGTTTGTGGTCTCCAAGTCTCTCCATGTAACTTCTAACTCTCACTAAAATTGAAAGATCCATTTTGTGCTGGTGAGATAAGAAATCCCAATAAAAATGGACACAAAGACATGCATTTTCAGGTAGTATTAGTCCCTGTTAAACAATCTTAGAATAGGTCTTGGAAAAACACCCTGCTTGATGGTTCAAATCATACTTAGCAATATTTAATGAGTAAACCCTCTCTTGTAAAAAATATCTCACCAAAACAGTCATTAAAGTCACTCTAAATTACTTATGGGTGCAACACCACACCCCTAAACTTGTGGCTCCACTTGGTAGTGTTTTAAGTAACCAAAAATGGACTCCAAAAAAAAACTTCCTAGGTGTAGAAAGAGAGCCTAAAAATAGCTAGTTTACATAAAAAATACCCTTCTCACTTCAGCCTTATGGTAGTGATAGATATCAATGAACATGGTTCTATATCCATTCATGTATTGTTGGAAGGACTTAAGGGGGGTGAATTAATATTCCTTATAAAATAACACTTTTAAATATTTTTAGAGAATTCGTTAATCTTCAATATTTTTTAATGTTTATGTAGTAATAACAGTAAATAAAATAACACAATAGACACAAGAATTTTAGGTGGAAAACCCCTTCTGAGTCAAAAACCATTGAATGCTTTTCTAATAAATTCTTCAATCTTTAGTCCCAACTAAAATGAAAGAAAACTTCCTAGAATTCTAGAAAAGCATTCTTCTCTAGCTCCCACTTGAAGGATACCCCAATGCCCTAGTTTCTTCATTAGTCAAATGAATGGATGTCCCAACATCCTAGACCGACCTACCACCGTGAAGTGTTCACAGGCTCTAACCTGTAGGTGACTTCATGCACTAGCATAGCACCTCCCTGCCACCGTATAATGACTGAAATGAGACAAGAGTATGGATTCCCATACCAGGGACAATGATCCATGATACAATATGATTTACAATGGTTTTGACCGAACACCCAATCACACTATCACCTACAACCTGACCATGACATCATCCCAACGAAACTCCTATACCTCCCAAAAATGCATTTTTCGCTCTAGGCAGATTGACCTTTTTACAATAATGACTCTTCCAATGATGACACTTATACAAATGAATCTTTTAAAAATTTACAATGATGACTCTTGGCACTGACAATTCCTCACAATATACTGATGTATGTCATGTCTTCAGAGGATGCTATGTTGCAATGCTTCCTTTGATTTGATAATTCTTCTCTTGAATTATTTCTTGAAGTTGTACTTGAATCTTATTCTACCTGCATGCAAAATTCTACCAGCAAAACCAATCCCAAAATAAAACAAAATACCATTCAACTTACCTTTGCCTGCAAAACACATGTAAGTGCATAGTAATGAATAAATACAAATTACAATTACAATGTGTACCTGAAGTGTGCTTATCAGTTTTGTTGTTGACTTGTTGTAGTAGTAGACAAAGACTCCCACTCTTGATATAGGCCTGGACTCTATGCAATACTATATCCAATTTTTTTCCCTTGACTATTGATGTGAGGTCCTTATTGTAGTGACCCTTGAATGAATGTGTTTTCTTGCCTTCTAGGAGATTGATATTGAATCTATTGTATCTATGTAATTTAGGATCTCCAGGGTCCCAAATTTCATCATGTTGTAGCCCTATGAGTCATGTTTCCAACATGATAGGTCTAATCAAAATTGGATTCATTAAGAAAGTGTTATGCCCAATCTCACATGATGACCTAATTATAGACTTCTTCAGTAGAGCGAACTTGTACTAAGATCCCCATGTCACTGTTGTGACCTTTGGCCCTGAAACTTCTACTCAACAAACTAAATTCTGCCCTTTTTCTAAGAATATTTACGAAATTTGAGTCTAATGCTCAGAGAGATTGTTATGACAATTTCCCCAACGTCACGTGTTTGACATGGAATTCGAGATCCCATAAAAATGCTAATGTCCTCTGATCCTATCTCTGAAAATATAGTGAACCAAGATCTGAAATTCGGTCATGACATTCATCAATATTTTGGCTCAAATGGGTTTTAATTTTCTCTTCTGTAGCTTCACAGAGAAAAGTTTTAGCAAACGTTCCATGAGGACCTGTTTGAAGCCACAAAATCCATTCTAGAGGAGGATATGAGGGTCATTATTTATATGAATGTCTTGAGCTGAGAGGGTCCTCAACAAGTGAACATTAGAGGGATTGTAGGAGAAAAAATAATTTATTAATTATTGACTATTCAATGAACAAAACCAATTATGAGTTCCATGCCACAACCCCATAGGGGTTTAGCCCACTAATTTGGGTTACTAAATTCAGACACAAATATCTCTCAAATCATGAATAATGGAAATGTCTCCCTGAGTAGAATCTATCTAGAATATCCTTGACTCATAATAGAGTAAGTTGTCAAGTCAAATGCCCATTCAATATTGAGGTAGCCCCTAGTGTTGGTTGGGTTAACATCAATGAAAATGGCAAACCAAAAATCTCCCCCTTTGGCTTTGACGAAAATACAACTACTCCCCCTGCAATCATGCTACCTCTTCCTAGTGCCTACTCTCCCCCTTTGTCATCAATGGAAAGGGGTAACTCCCCCTGACAAACAACCATCCTATAGACCTGTACACACCTCTGCTCCCCCTTTCTACTTTATTAGATAAGAGAAACAGTCTAATGAAAAGTTAGGAGAATACCAAGATTTTGGTGAAGATACTCAATTGCTTCACGTGGTAATGGTTTGCTAAAGATGTGAGCAATATTTTCCTTTATGCCAACATATTCAAGCTAGATATTCATTTAAGTGACCTACCCTCTAAAGAATTGATATTTAATTGGAATGTGCTTTGTTTTGGAATGCATCACAGGATTCTTGGAGATACTTGTGGCGTTGGTGTTATCCCAAAACATGGGAATAGCATCATCAAACTTGACTTGAAGATATTGAAATGTTTGCTTAATCTAAACAAATTGAGTAAAATAAGTTGATGCCGCAACATATTCTACTTCTGTTATGGATAATGAGATTGAATACTGCTTTTTACATAACCATGAAACAAGACAACCACCTACATAGAATTTTGCTCCACTTGTGCTCTTACGATCATCAACACTTCCTGCCCAATATGCAGTTGTATAACCTTGGATGATAACATCATTTCCTTTGGGATACCATAGATCATATTTTGTTGTGCCGTTAAGATACCGAAGAATTCTTTTGACATAAATAATATGATATTCTTTTGGTGGTGCTCGGAATGTTGGTACTTTTCCAACTCCCTATATCACATCAGGCCAAGAGGCTATCAGATATAAGAGACTACCAATCATGGATCTATACAACATTTGGTCCACATCCTTTGACGAATTTTCTAAGATTAAATTGCAACATGTTACCATTGTGGTAAGGACTGGTTTGCAATCTTCCATCTGGAATTTCTTGAGAATTTCTTGATGTACCTGGTTTGGTATATGAATATTCCTTTATACTGCAGAGAAATCTAAAGCCATAAAAAGTATTTCAGTTCGCCAATCATAGACATTTCAAACTCACTTTGCATTTTTGCAACAATTTTTTTACCTAATATGCCATCGCTGCTTCCAAAGATTATATCATCCACATATACTTTGATAATTGTTAGGTTATCTCAATCCACTTCCACATAAAGATTTATGTTAGTGCTTCCTTTCTTCAGTCCCTGTTTATGTAGATATCTGTTAAGATGAGCATACCAAGCCCTAGGAGCTTGCTTGAGATCATATGGCGCCTTCTTTAATCTCCAAACATAGTCTTCTTTGTTAGAGAGCAAAAAATCTTTGGGTTGTTCAATGTAAACTTCTTCCTCCAATTCACCATTTGGAAAAGGTAATTTAATATCCATTTGGTAGACCTTGATTTTTATTGAGCAAGCATAAGCGAGAAACATCTTGATAACTTCCATTTTGGCAACGAGAGAAAATGTTTCTTCAAAATCGATTCCTTTAACCTGTGCATATCCTTTGCATACTAATATTACCTTGTTCCTGGTAACTTATAATCCTTAAACTGTTTTTCTCCCACTAAACCTGTATTGAAACTGTCATCTTGTTTAAACTACCTTCCTAACAATCATAGACTTGTGCCATATACAACTTCATAGACTCCTCCTCTACAAACATTAAGGAGTCAACAAGCCAAATTGTTCAAAATAGCGAGTCACCTAATGGGCCATCTTGACTTGAGTCATTATCTGAAGCAACTGTTAATTCCTCCTGAACTTTTGCTTTTACAAATTTTGAAAGCATAACCACTAATTTTTTTTTATATTCTTTGTCTTCCTGTACCTATTTCCTTTTCCAGAACTTCTTATTCCTACAATCTCAAGCCATTTGCCCATAGTTATGACACTTGAAGCATTACATTTTTTCCATAGGTGATTTCATCTGATATTTGCAACCGCGAGAACTATGCACATAGTTATGGAATTTGGAAAATTCAATATTTGGCTCATTTAGCATGTATTCTCTTATGACAAAATCATTGTGGAACCTATCTCGTGATCCTGCAAACTTGCTTCTAGGGTTTTGCAGATAATCATTGTACCTGTAAAAAAACTTCACAATCCGTAGTGAGATGTCAATAGTTATCCCATAAAAAGCAATAACCATTAAATAAATGTGTGGACATGAATGATTCATTTAGATGCGATGGTCCTTGATAGTTGTGCCCGCCAATAACTTTACAATGCTTGGGTATATGTCCATACTTAGTGCATGAAAAACAAAAATCATTAAATAAATGAACATACCTCCAAGATTTTCCATTCTTCTTTGTAGGCGGTGTTGTAGTTTGTTATGGTCCTTTGCTCTTGATTTCTCTGGTCTTGTTCTTTGGAGTTGCAACATTTTTCTTTGTGTTTTCACTTTGATCAAATTCCTTCTTATAATCATCCTGCGAAGATTTGGAGCTTTTACCTTCATTAACTTGAGCTTTACCATCTTTAACTCCCTTCATTTTTTCTTCTTCATTTGTGTCATATTGTAAGTGTTCTTTTTGTGATCCCTTGAGTTTATTGATCTCACCATGGGTTGCATCAATTTCTTCTTTCTTTTCAATAATATCTTCCTAAAACTATATCTTCAAGATCTTCCTTCTTTTTTCTGCCTCGTCAACGTGTAGCTTGAGAAGAGTGGTATTCTCTAGTTCTCTGTTGAGAGCCTGTATCTATTCCTTCTACTTCTAATTTTCAACCCTGAGCCTCATTATTTCTATTGAAGATGTTTCTAATTCCTTCTGCATTTGGTCAACAACAGATATGTATCTTTGATCATATTCCTTCCTTCCAATTTCTACTTCGTGCATCTATTGTTTGATCCCGCTAATCACTGCAAACGATGTGTCGAGTTCTTGTTTCTTCTGTTGGACTTCAATCTTGAGGTCTCATGTCACTGTATTCATGATTTCTTCCAATTGAGTTCTAAGACTACTAATCATCTTCTCATACTCTTCATTTTCTTTGATGAGTTCTTTTTCTATCTTCAATTTTGCTTCCATAAGTCTTGTCTTTTCCTTTTGAATTTTTAGTTCCTTTATCACCTTGATCACTTGATTTTGAAACTCTGATTTACACCTTTCTCCCATTTCTTCATCATAACCAAAAGGATATAATTTTTCAATAACATCTTGACATATTTTCTTTTTTGAATAGAGATTATGAAGCCTTTCCCAAAGAGGTTTAGCTATTGAGCATTGACCAACTTTTGTTTTTAAAGAATTTGGAAAAAATATCAAGATTACATTCATGGTCTTTGAATTGTACCTTTTATCTTTGTCAGTAGAAGTGTCTCCAAAAACAATTGATTCCCATACTCCATGTGCCTACAAATGTAATTCCATCCTGGATTTCCATATCCAGTAATTATCTGCATCAAAATCAAGGGTTAGTACAAAATAATCACTTTCTTCAGATTTTGTTGTACCTGTACCTTCCTTTGAAATCCTTGTAACCTGCTTCTTCGACTTTCCCATCTCTATGCTTTGAAAACTGACTTCCACAGTTAATTTTTTACTAAAGAAACCAAGCTCTGAAACAAATTATTGGAAATACTAAGAGAGGGGGTGAATCAGTATTCCGAAGAAATTAGCACTTTTAAACCTTTTCAGAGCATTAGTTAATCTTCAATTATTATTAATGTTTATGCAATAATAGCAGTAAATAAAATAACACAATAGACACAATACTTTTAGGTGTAAAACCCCCTCTCGGTAAAAAACCACTGAATGCTTTTCTAATAGATTCTTTAATCTTCAGCCCCAACTCAAATGAAAGCAACAAATTCCTATAATTCTAAAAAGATATTCTTCTTTAGCTCCCACTAGAAGGACGTCCCAATGTCCACGTTCCTTCAGTAGTCAACGAAATGTACTGCACAACATCGTAGACCAACCTACCATTGTGAAATGTTCACAAGCTCCAACTTGTAGATGACTTCATGCACCAGCTTAGCACGTCCTTGCGAACCTATAACCGAAATGAGAAAAGAGTGTGGATTCCCATACTACGGACAATGATCCATGATACAATATGCTTTACAATGAGTTTGACCAAACACACAATCACACTATGACTTGCAACCCAACCATGACATCATCCGAACATAGACTCCTATACCTCCCAATAATACATTTTTGTCTCTAGGCAGATTGACTCTCTTACAATAATGACTCTTCCAATGATGAAACTTTTACAAATGACTCTTTTACAACTTTACAATGATGACTCTTGGCCTTGACACTCCTTCACAATATATAGATGGTTGTCATGTTTTCAAAGGATGTCCCGCTACAATGCTTCCTTTGATTTGATATTTCTGCTCTTGAATTCTCGCTTGAAGTTGTACTTGAATCATCTTCTACCTACATGAATTTTTCCCCAGTGAAACCAATCCCAAAACAAAACAAAATACCCTTCATCTTACGTCCACTTGCAAAATGCACGCAAGTGCATAATAATGAATAAATACAAATTAAAATTACAATGTGTACCTAAAGTGTGCTTTCCACTTTTGTTGTTGACTTTCAATAGTAGTAGAAAAAGACTCCCACTCTTGATATATGCCTAGACTTTATGCAAGACTATATCCAAAAGTTGTCCATTGATTGTTGATGTGTGGTTCTTATTGCAGTGATCCTTGAATGCATGCTTTTTCTTTCCTTCTAGGAGCTCAATATTGAATATGTTGTACCTATGTAATTTCGAATCTCCAAGATCTCAAATTTCATCCTGTGGTATCCCTCTAAGTCCTCTTTCCAACCTGATAGGTTTGATCTAGATTGGATTCTTCAAGAAAGGGTTATACCCAATCTCCAACAACGACCTGATTATAGATTGGTTCTATAGAGTGAACATGTATGAAGTGCCACTTTTCACTGTTGTGAGCTTCGGCTACAGTTCGTGCTAGTTTTGTGACTAGTTATGAAATTTGAGTCCAATGCCCAAAGTAAAAGTTATGACGATTTTCCCAACGTCACTTGTTTGACATAGAATTCGGGAGATTGCGAAAAGCTTAAGCTCCTTAGATCATATCTCCGAAAATAGAGCGAACCAAGATTTGAAATTTAGTCACGGGATTCATAAAGATTTTGGCTCAAATAGGTTTTAATTTCAGTTGAGTTGTTTGAAGCCATAAAATCCCTACTAGAGAAGGATATGAGGGTCATTATTTATATGAATGTCTTGAGTCGAGAGGGTCCTCAACAAGTGAAATTTGGAGGGATTTTAGGAGGAAAAATTATCTATTATTTATTGACTATTCAATGACCACAATCAATTATGAGCTCCATGCCACAACCCCATAGGGTTTTAGCTACCTAACTAGGTTTACTAACTTCAAACATGAATATCTCTCAAACCATGAAGAATTACTTGGAGTGTCATATATCAACAGAAACATCTAGATGAGTAGAATCCATATAGAAGATAGTTGAGTTAGAATAGAGTGAGTTGTTAAGTCAAAATTCCCATGCAAGATTGGGATATCCCCTAGTGCTACTTCGGTTGACTTCAATGACAACCACTACTCAACAAGTATTAGAATGGAGTTTCATTGAACAAATCAAATTTTCCCCATATTTTTGTTGAATGTTTCAAGGGTTAAACTTTTGGATTTAACACTGATACTAAGTAAAATATGGCTCCAATGCCTCTCAACTAGAGGAGACAAGGAAAATGTATAAGGAAACGCAACAATTTTTGTTGGATATTTAAATCTTTTACTGGAAGATGTCCCTTAATACGATGTATGTCATTAAATATTTCAAACTACATTACAATTCCAATATAAGAATTAGAAGTGTCCTTTCAAGATGTTAGGTAATTGCATCACATTACAGGTGCATTCGAGCAATCTTACCTATATTTAAAGCTGACCACTTCTAGTTCAGAAGAGGTTGAGCTTCTCTAAATTAATAGAATTCTCATTTCCCTAGCAAAATCTTGTTTTCATGTAGTCAAAATTTTCCAACTTCCTTTCCCAACTTATATCGTTCCCTATACAATAGAGTTGTGCCAAACATTAATGCCTTTAAAAATTTCAAACTGATAGATCCATTAAACATTTTAGCAAGCATATTGTGTTCTAATGGTAAATTAGAGTACTTTTAGTAAGATATGTTAGTCTTAGTAATTTCCATAGGTAATCGAAGTAGTAGGCCAATGAGAATCAAAATTACAACTAGTAGCTAATGGGTCATAAAACAGTTAGTTAATGGATGCACTGTTAAGGCATATCTTGTATAATGGTCGCTAGTTCAAAACACCATGAGTGTCCTACCTTCCCAACTCTTAACAAGGGTTTATGAGAGAAGGGGAATCAACCTCGTGTCATACAAGACCACTCAAATGTAATGTGTAACAATTTAATTCTAAAAACTGATGAATAAATAAAACCAAAAAAAGAACCATGGTCAATGTGAAGATGGAAATGAAATGAACGATAATGTTTTTGAAATAAAGAAAAATAACAATAACTACTTGTCATTACAGGTTAAGTAGCAGAGGGGAAAATATGCCTCTCTTTCCCTCTCGATAATTGTCAACATGCAGATGAAATGCCTAATGATGTCCTTAGGAATATATTAACGAGTAAAGGAGCATATATGGGTAATCCCAGGAGGAAAGAAAACAAAATCAATGAATTTATCCTTCCAGTCAATAAGAATCTAGCAATAGAAGTTTGAGTGAGATATTAGCATTGATTAGTAAATCCATGCTAAAATCTTACATACTCATACATGGCCTCGTGGAAGGACGTACTGTATCCATTTAATGGGAAAGATGTATATCGAGTCCTATATTTGTTGTGTATTATGGCCAATGAGTCTGAATGGCACTTACTGCAAGGAGTTGATATAGGAAGAAAAGACAAAATCCACCTAAGAAGGTAAGTCGTACATAAGCCTCTTAAGGCATACTGAGGTTCAAATTGTAATAATTGACTTGCATGCTTGAATGATGAAACTATTGGTGATTTTGTCTCTATTTACATACTATGGTAAGAACTAGAGTGTTTGGTGAGAACAAAAGTGCCTAATATGCGTTGAATATGATTAGAGTCTTGACCTTTGTCAACTTAAAACTAAAAAAATGATGGAAGGAATTCATAGTGTGTATATTTGGTCAACAACACAATAGACCCTTTTATTTGTTAAACAAAAGCTAATAACTAACCGATAAAGAGGGATTTGAACCAACTTAGACGTTACCAAAATCCTCATCATTTGTGAATTGTTTACAACAAAAAATCAAACTTCTGTGTTCATGTGAACCAACCTAACTCTAACCAAATTCATATGAGCGAGCCTTACAAACCTTGGTATTATTTTGAATAGAATTTTTGAGCTCTCATTACATTTCTTCCAATGTCAAACATGAAATTATTTCCACTTTTTAAAGAAAACATTGAAAGCCATCCACAAAAAAAGTAGCATAGGGTGATACAATGGTAGTGTGTTAGCCAAATATTTAGTTTCAACATAGGATATTATTCATTGCATTGATGACTGCTCCAAGATATATCATTGTTTTTGGAATAGAGGTATCATTAATATGTACACTCAAAATAGGGCTTTTAGGGTTAACATATTTTGGGTTTGTGACTTCCAAGCATGATACCAGCAAGTTGTCATACTACATTGATGGTAAGAGGACCTCTTTTATTCCTCCATGGACCTTCCCTTTGATATAAGTTTCCTTGATAAATTTGTTGTAGATCGGTATCTCCTTGATTTATTGAAGAAGAGGTCTCCTTACACAAATATATTTATCTAATTTAAACAAGTGCTTTTTATTTTATTAGGATGCTTTGTTTCCAACCTCTATGGAAATGGTGTAACAAGAGATACTAAATTTGTTGCATATTTCTTTTTCTTAATCTCTTCCTCCTTTTGATGTTTAGATATATCTTCTTGCATATGACTTTCACAGTTTTTAATGATTAATAGAAGTGGAGGATTGTTGAGGGATTTGATCCCTAGGGCTTTTGGGTGGAAACCCTAGAAGACTGAAAGTTGTCTAAACAGAGAAACATGCACTCACACAACCATTATGCTATCAAAAGAAAATTCTAAAGTAAGAAGGACATACCTCAAGTCCTACGTTCGAGTAGTTCCTCAAGGGTCCAAACCCTTCTTCAAGTCCCTTTCGCTCCCTTGTCCTGCA